>VYZM01016751.1:155841-190197 GCA_013398915.1 Dromas ardeola
AAAAAACGCAAGAGAAATGCAAAAATAACACAAGCAACACAGGAATTTAAGCACACATCTGTAGTCATACCACTGCATACAGATATTTGTCATACATCTCAAGTCTTATTGTAAAAAATTTCTGATTCAGAGAATACACCAGTGTAACAATAGAAGTGGTTGTAAGCTTTGTTCATGTTGGCAGTGAAAAATAACTTCCTTTATCCACTTAAAGATTGTTTTTAATTATGTGATTTGTTAATAACAGATTAGTATTAAAAGTTCAACTTATTTATTAGGTTTCTGTTCCAAATTACCTGATGCTATATTTTAAAATCATTCATCATAGTCACAGACACAGTCTTATGTGTCTGCAGTGTTATAAGCAAGCACAATCAGCCCAAACTGGATTAAGTAATGCTCTTTTTTTCTTTTTTTTTTTTCTTTTAGTAAAAAGCCAACAAATCACCAAAACATAGAATGTAACTTTCCCTCAGGAGTACAATGCAATTTTCTCTGAAGACTTTTCTTGCCAGAATAATCATAAAAGCATCTATGTTCTAAGCCATGGAAAAACTATGCATCAGAAGAGGAAGCAAAAAGGGTATTTAGGATACAGCTAATTTATGAAGATATTAACAATAAAATCATTATACCATGCACTCTGAATGCACATTTTCCAATGAACTATGAACTTGCTACATGAGAGATTCAACAGAGAAAGAAAAGAAGAAATTTGTTTTCACTCACAGCTAATGCAGTGGGCCTAAATACATATCCAGTCAAGGTGGACCAATCTTTCAGTATTCAGTTAGAATGAGAACTACCAGTCTGCACTACATTTTCATTTCAGCGGTAACTACCATGCCATTTCAGCAAGTTATTGTTCTCCTTTTGCAACCAGAATTCTTTAAATTCTAAAACCTGAGCTAACATTCTTTCATATGAATTCTAGCGGCGAGAAACCTACACAAGAAACAAGTGTTATATAGTGTCTGGACTTCTAACAAGTTTGGCAGACCTGCTGCACAAGTTTCTAAAATCAGAAAAGTCCTTTGAGGTACTACTGAAGAAATGATGTCTCTCTACAGAATCAGATTTTCTGCCCCAGTAAAAGGACTCAGAACAGAGATTCACTGCAAAAATCAAAGACAGAAGGAGTCAAAACACAATTCTACAATATGCATATGTCTCTCAGGTGAGCCACCCTTTCTCCATTGCGGAAAGTTTAAGGTTGGAAATGGAAAAATCTGTTAAAGCAGTGAAGGTTTGTGCTTATACTGAGCTCATCTGTGTGTGCAATTACTATAAGAAGTTGCCCAGGTGATTCACATGGAAAGAATCCTACCAGAAGCTTGACAGTATCTTCTGTATGTATACTAATCCAAAGACCTATTGTCCTGTGCTTCTTCTCAGCAGTGTTCCCAACTCTTTTCAGAAACCAAATATTAAACCTTTCATTTGATAATAAACTGTGTATGTACTAGTTCATCTGTATTAAGTTGTCAGAACTCAGTAAATGTGTCGTAAGCAAACACCCAGTACCCTTTTCTTTACCTCTGTAGGCATGTCGATATGAAATAGTGTATACAGCAAGCACAGTTTTTTTGTTTTCCTCCAGCTTCTTTGAAAAGTATTACAGATTTAGATTAAAATAGCTGTAAACAACCTAATCCTGTAGTAATATTTTATGACTCACTCTATTATTAGAAGCTTCTGTAAGAGCATGTTCAGGGTTTTTTTCCTACCTTGATTTTACTTCAAAGTTGCACATGGTATGTGCTGATGGTAATACCAGACATTATGCATTAGGCATAGAGAGGCTGAGACTAATGAAAGTGGCATATGCTTAGTATAAACCTTTATGCAAGCCTTCACTGCTACCACATGTGATTTTTATGTACTGCCTAACACACTCAGTGGGGGTGCTCTAACCATGGCCGCCTTTGCAATGGCAGGGGAACGCTGGACAATGATTTAGCATTTCAGATACACATGTAGAAAAAGAGAGGGTTGATGAGTTTTACAAGCTATCAATATCACATTATACTCTAACCTCAGATCTCTGAAACATGCAGTCACACATTACTTTTATTGGGAATATACCACTTGCAGTAACACTAAATTATTCAATTACAGGCAATGCTTACATTTATCTGTATAGCTTTAGGACAGCCACAGTATTTCAATGTAAACAAAGCAAAACCACTTCTTTTTCTCTGCCAGAATGCATTTTTCCCTCTTTCTGAAGTTTTTGGGGAGTAGGTGACTGTATTTATTATTTCTACTAGAAAATAAATTGTGATCCCAGTTAAAGAGCAAAGAAAAAATTTTAAGCAGCGGCATCTATTCATTTGAGTGCTATCATTTTCTCACTGTTTATCAGGAATAAATCACTCAAACCATACCTCCCTACTGTTCAGGCTGTCACACCTCTGTGTGACTGATGTAATCATTGTGCAATCAATGGGGTCTCCCTGGCAATTATCTAACCCTCTAGAGCACTTTTTAGGATTGTGTTGTGAAGTAGTTTAATTGTTTCTCTTTCCAAATGACATTTAAAATCCCCCATCGTATCTCTGAGAACTGACAACACGTATTTCCAGTCTGGAATCTTCCCAATCTCAGCCAAAGCTTTTACAGAAAGACAACATTTTAATCTACCTTCATTGCAATCCAGAAGCCCAAAACACTCCTGATTCTTATGGTGTAAAATTTAAAGTATATCTTCTGTCTGCTCTATCACAGGGAAACCTTATTTACATGGTATGGTCCAGAAGAGCCAGCAGTGTTGATTCTTTACAGCTCATTTTCATAGCAGATACATATCAGTAATATATGTCTATTTTTTGAGTTCAACTATACACCATGCTGCTGTCCCTCCTTCCTGGGACTTACAACCTCACCCTGTGGGGTTAACCCCAGTTGGCAACTAAGTACCACCAAAAAAAAAAAAAAAAAACCCAAACAAAAAACACCCAACCAAAAAAAGCCAACCAATCATTTTATCCTTGAAGGTTCCCCGGCCAGGAAAAGAAATTGCTCCAGATATATGCTATCCAGAGGCAAACCTTATGAAATGCACAAATATGTAATTAATTGGAGACAATAGCAAAATCCACCTGTTTACATAACACTAGATATTATCGTCACTTAGATTATTTATTTGCAAAATAGGTCCACATCTTCACCAAAGCCAGTGGTAGCAGTTTCCAACATCTCAAAACCCAAGACAGAGCTGCTGCTGCTCTAAAATTCTGTCTTGAATTTGGCTAAAGTGCAGATCTCCATTCTTTTAAATAAAATGGCTGGTGGCTTAGTGGTAAACCAGCATTATCATCCAAATTTTGTAATATCAGAGTTTTCCTAACCATTTCTGTACCTAAGACTGGGATTTGAAATTTTAATCTGTTTTTATCAGGTAAGATTAACTGATTTGAGAAGCTGGTTTACTTGGAAAAATAAGGATGAATACCATCTAATTTCAGGACTAGAAGATTCATTGATCTATCTCACATTAGTAAGAAGGCGTAGATTTATCACACTGACATCACACTCACTGACTTAGTGTGCAATACTGAAGTGAGATGATGCATTGAGTCTTCCTACAGTCCTTCATGTCATGAAAAAACACACTGTTATTGAGACTCAACCATCATGAAGTCCATTTAATTCTGTTTAATACCATTATTCTTCTGCAGAAATGTAGCTTGGCCACTGTGCATAATAATTTAATCTACTATGAGTTATGTAAGTGAGGTCTGTATCATGATGACTTCTGAAAGCTTTTGTTGGTTTGAAGGGACCACAATACAACAGTCCTGACCTGAATATACACATCATACAAAGAATTAAGTCAGGAACTATAACTTATGCAGCTGTGTTGTCTGAATCAAAAACATTCTACGTTTTGGGTACTTTCTATTGATTTGATCTCTTAGTATCAGAATTTATAAACTTCTTTTCCTGAACCTATCACTGCACTTAAACTAGCCAGCAAAATTAACTTTTCTCTATCTTTGTCCATTATCTTAATTTCATTAACTGCCAATCTATCATTCCTTGTATCATTTGTTTTCTTGAAGGCTTTTAAATTGCTACCTTCCTAGCCTTATATAAGATTTCAAGCAATGGAAAATTCATCAAGGCCAGATATTTACTGTTTATAATAGGAAAGCTACTTAAATGGTAGACTGAAACTCCTGACTGATGTTCTCAAGAGACCTTATGTTCCCCAACTGTTTTCATTTTTGATGCAAATAATGCATCACATGGTTGCTTGTGCTCTACAGTAATTCTGAAATATTTTTCTTTTCTTTACAGCCTTACTGCTTCACCGTTGGTTATCTCCACTTACAAAGTAGTCTAGAGCTTTTTGTGAGAATGTTCCTTCAACAAAGGATGGAAATTAAAAGCAGATTACCCAGTGCCTCGTTTAGTGCCCTACCCAGTGAGCTATGATGGCATCTGCCACTTGGAGGACAAGATGATGCACAAAAACCTGAAAATGAATTGTTGCAGTGGTCTTCTCTGTGGCAGGACCACCAGGCTTTCTCCATCATGAAGTTTCATACTTCATTTACTGAAACACTTCACACCAGCTCTGAGAAGTCTCCTCAGAAGACCTTGTGGAGTCCTGACTCTGAAGCTACACCTACACTTAAAAAGCAAACTGTCCAACAGCAGGCATCACTAAACTGTTCAGGCAGCCCTGGGTTTGCTTTCACCCTTTGACATTTTATGTCTTTTTGTGGACCTGCCTTATGAAGACCCAAGTAAAATGTTCCAAAGCTTAATTACCTTCACTTTTAAACACAGTATTATATGTAGTATGAATGTCTGCAAGTCTGTCTTTCAAATGATTGTACCACATTATGTCTTTGCTGGTCTAACTCACAAACCAAAACATGGAATACTCTAGCAGGAGGTGATATAAGGAGAAACTTAGGGCCAAACAGATTTTTTTTTGCTTTTTTTCTAGGAACATGCCATGGATTAACCCCAGCCGGTAGCTAGAACCACATAGCCACTCACTCAGTTCTCCTCCTCCCCAACCAGAAGGGTAGGAAGAAAAGGACAGGAAAGGGGAAAAAAAAATTGTGGGTTGAGATAAAGACAGTTTAATAGAACAATAATGGAAAAGAAAAATAACAATAATAGTAA
The DNA here is from genome assembly GCA_013398915.1 of Dromas ardeola. Classification (NCBI taxonomy): domain Eukaryota; kingdom Metazoa; phylum Chordata; class Aves; order Charadriiformes; family Dromadidae; genus Dromas; species Dromas ardeola. The sequence continues at coordinate 160,984 of VYZM01016751.1, forward strand.
TAATAATTGTAAAACAATATACAGGATAAAGTAATACAATGCAAGTCACACAGCACCCAGTGGTCAATTGCCCACCCTGTCCTCAGCAGTGATCATGCACTCCCCCGCCACGGCCACCCCCCATTTATATAGTGAGCATGATGTCTATATCATCGATTATTCCATTGGCCAGCTTGTTCTGTCTATGCTCTGTCTCAGCTTCTAAGGGAAGCTTGACTAATCTAAACATCACCTGGCAACAACTAAAACAATATGCTTTATTGACATTCCTTTCATACCAAATCTGAAACACAGCAGCCACTAGAAAGACAATTAACTCTATCGCAGCTGAAACCAGGACAGAACACTTAATAATTGCAATTTGCACTCGCTTAAAGACAAGAATTTAAAAATAACAGACAATCAGTAAGAAGTAGCTAGGGCATGATTTCTTTAGATGATTTACAGTATTCTCATGAAGAGAGAAGAAAGAGGTTTATTTTTTACTTTAATATGGACAGATGATTAACTCTAATTACCTATGATTACACTGAATGCTATGAGCAGGAGGAACATGTTTTTGCTTTTCATAAGCACCAATTGTGGATGAATTCAGTGCAAAGTCAAACAACCTGTTCTGCCTTCTCTCTATTTCCATTCCCAAAGAAACTGCCTTTGGGACTGCCACATCTGGAAGCAAAGACTTCTAAAGCAGCAATGAGCAGGAATATAAAACTGTGTTAGAGAAAAGATTCAAAAGGTCTGTGAACCTTCCATTTCATAGCACATGATGAGGACAAAGCAGTTTTATTGTGCTTTGTCATTTGTGGTGAATGTATCACATTTAAAAAATTACAAATCTTGGGAGAAGAACTAAAACGAATATAAGGTATTAATATTACATCAAGTATTGTCTAATTTTTTATTTTGGAAAAAAAATATGAATTTTTGCATCTGATAAATACAATCAGGTAAAGCAAGTCTGGTTAATTGGCTGTGGGTTGTTAATATCCCAGTGTATTTTACCTGTACTGTTACACAGCTTACTGCAGACCATTAACATCAGAGAGTTAGGGACTGGAATAAGAAGGGCAAATATACAGGGAAACGGGACATTAGCCTACACAAGGGCCTGTCACACCTGGGAAAATACATAGACTTTAAGTTCGTAGTCTCAAGAGGAAATTTTAAAGAGAATTTTCTATTACTCCCTTTTCTGTTCTCCTTTAACCTGCAAAGCAGGCTGTCTTCATGGTGAGATGCAAAACTTTGCAGCAAGTAAATTCCTCATCTAGATTTCTCTTCTGCAATCATAGCATTTCTTCAGAATACTTAACAAACTTGAAAGTACATCTATGAAGAAACCACTTCTATATCATATTAAAATTAATTACAGCCATTCGAGAGTAATTGAAGGTGAGGAGCTGAATGTGTTGACTGTATTTCTAAATGCAACACATATGTGCTCCCCAGCTTTTCAGCTCCCTACCAGCTGAACTGGTAGCTTTCAAAACTTTCAGTCCTATTTTGGTCTCAAAGAAAGTGCTGTTGAAGTATGCAGTCTCTTTGGGCTTCCCTCCATTTATGGAACCAGAAAACTTTAATTCACCTGTGCCCTAAGTATCATTGGCAAATTAGCTTCCCTGCTGGAATTAAAACAAAGGCAGCATTTAGGAGACATCTGCAAAAAATCCCTGGGGTCCTTTTTTCCTTTTTTTCTACCAGATGAATACGATGATTTTAGTAGAAAACTTCCCATTTGGAAACCTCAGGAGATTTCTTCTCCTTCTGCCCTCACCCTTACCTCCCGCACTCCCACTGCTCACTCATTTAGGGCTTCTTGCAGGACTCTTTTATATCTTCCTATATTCAAGGGGTGGTGCAGGCTGTTAATTTACTGGACTCAGGGATCCTAAGGGGCTCTTAACAATTTTACAATGGCATATGTTTCAGAATAAGCCAAGAAGGACTGTAAGTAAGGGAGAGATCTTGGCAGGTTTTGCACATTTTTGTGTTTCATCATGTCTATTTCTGTCTTTGCACCACTTACAACAGAAAAAATTTACGGGGCCTAGGAGTAAATACAATGGGAACTGTTCAGCTTTCAGCCTCACATCACTGCAAGTGTTCATACTAAAGTGTGGGTCTTTTAAAGCAATAGGTAACAACAAAAGTTGTTTCACCCCTTTGTGATTAGCCATAATTTTGAAACATTTCTGAGTTACTTGTTTAACTAAAATGGCCTTGTCTATAATCTGCAGGGTGTACTGGATGATGAACATTTTCAAATTACATGGTTTGCAGTTTCTAGTTCCACTGAATTTACAGCTGCTTTCAGACTCAGTGAACTGCATTTGATAAGGCTGTATTCAGTCCAGAATCTTTCTTTAGGTACATAATTGAAACTATTCTACCAAATCTGTTTCACTTAGACTACAATCATATTCTGCCAGCCACTCAAAAATCCCCCATCCTGCCATGAGCAGTTAGTGGTGGGTGTATAATATCATTTAATCATTTCCCTCTAAAGCTCTGGCACACGTGAATAATACTACAATGATGATCAGGTATGTGTCCAAGCAGTGGCTTGGAGTATTCCAGTGCGTGTGATCTTGCAGTGTGGCAGTTATAAATTCAGAGACACAGATGTCCCATTAAGGGACAGTCCAGGCTTCGTACTGTCATTTAGAGACTGGCAGGTGTCTGGTAAAGGACTCGGTGGAGTCTTCCATCTGTTTAACCAGCTACAGCCTGCATAGTGAACAGCTCTCCCCTTCTAATTGTGGTATTACCAGGTTTTTTAAAGTCTCTGTTGCAATAAAGGGGCCCTGTGAACATGTTTTTGCTTATACATTCTCAAAGTGGTTTGTTTATTAATTTCTTCCCTCTGTCACTCCACAGAAATGAATCTAGCTTTAAAGATTACTGTGGTGCTATGTAACAGACATTTCTGTGCTAGATTTACAGTCTTCTTCCAGCAATCAATGTTAACTAAAAAGAAAAAAAAATAAAATCCCATGCTATTCACTGTGTTTCAGAGAAATAATAAAAAAAAAAAGTTGGAGTTTCTTTTTTTTTGTTTGTTTGTGCGATCTGCTAACTAAGAGACATAAAGAAAGGGGATTAGGATGTTATAGGCAACAAAGTAAATGAATGAAGAATGTATAAAACACTATCTTTAGATGATGTTTTTAGAAATATAGCAGAAAATGATGGTAAGCAATCTTCTGAGTTGTAAATGGGAGTCCTAGAAGTCTAATTCTGCTTTCTATTTTAAGAACACTGTTACTACTTCTATTCAATTTTAAAAATATCTTTTTATGCATAAGTATGTTAAAGCAGCTCAGCTGATGTTCTATTTAAAAGACAAGGACATGAGACACATCCTTGCAACACCACTAGTTTTATGCTTTTCTGTGCTGTCATAATCAGATTTAATCCAAAATCTATCGGGTTTATTGATTTGTGTGGAGCAGACAGATTTGCAAGAATTGCTAACCCGCTTTGAACCTAGCTGTTATGTGACAGAGAGACCTGTTACTAGCCGCAGTTGTAGTGCTGGTGGCTTTCTTTTGGGGAAGGACTGGGCAGTGCTGAGCTCCCCAGAGCAATGGTTGACCCTTTCACTCAAGAAAAGACAGGGGTCTAGATCTGGGATAGATGAAGGTGCGCCGCTTCCAGAGGAGGAGGGACTGCACCTTCTGCTGAAGAATGCCAGAAGACAAGGAGTGATTAGAGTGACCTACCTACATGCTGGAGCCCACTGCCTACATGAACTCCACAGGAAGTCTAGACATATCATCTTGGTCGATGACGCCACTTCATCGTATTAAGCACTTCAAAGTTGGGCTTTGAGGCACAAATATTCTTTGCTGGATCTATCACTTCTATTAGTGAATTTCTTCAGTAAAATTGGCAGCTCCATATAGTCCATGTGCATTGCAGGTGTTTACTGCTTATAGTTATTGTTTCTCATTCTTTCTCTTCCTTGGCTGCAGTAAGTAAATGGAGCATAAGAACAGCAAGTGATGTAACCAAAAGGATAATTTTCAATCTGCTTTTAGCAAATACTAAAAGATTTGATCTTTAAAAAATGTCACTGCCTAGGAGTATTTGGAGTAGTAAATAAAGCCAAATTGTTGTAACATTTGCACAAAAAGATAAAAGGTGTGAAAATGAATTAAAATAAAAAAAATGTATTTTTAAATATACATAGATATCTGTAGACTAGGTGTCTGGTGTCAGCCCTGCTAATGGCTCTCAGTCTATGGTCAATGAACCACCAATGCAAAGCTTTTCATTCTATTGCTAGCAAGCCATTTTGAGACACATAAAATGGGAAGCTGGAAAATGAAAAGACCTTTATAAATACGACCACAAAATTAAAAGGTAGAAGAAGTTCTGCTTAAACACTCTCTACTCCATTCACCGAGATGTGTAATGTATTGCATTCCTCATGAGCTGAACGTAGTGAATAAAGCCCCATCAATCCCACTATCAAGCCTGTAGGTCCCATTGCAATCACAGGCATGGCTCAACATAATTCCTGCTCTAAAGAGTATGTGTTTTAGGATATGCATATCCTAATATATAATAATTGTGCACCAAATGGTGCACCTAATAAAGTCCACCAAAAAAAAGGGTTTCTGTACTGCAGTTGCACTGTGGAAGAGCAAAGTCAGGATGAACACTTTCAGAAATGCCAGTACTTCCTGGGGCTTTTCTGAGCTTGGATCAGCTCTGTGCCCACCAGTACAAGGATGAGACAGAAAAAACAGATACAGATGGAAAAATACATACACACGGACATTTAATAATGTATGTGCAATACTGAGGTCTTTCTTACCAAATCCTTTATCAGTCTTTTATCATGAAAGTAAAAAACACAGATTTGCCAGATTCTTCCCTCTACAGCAGACAGAAAATCACCCTTTAGCTACCTTTCATATAAATTTCACAAACATTTACAGGCATTCATTACGATATATAATAGCAATGGCATGTGCAGCCTGTGGGGCAAGGGTGAAGAGAGTGGCAAAGGGCAAGAGAGACTGATTGAGCACTTGGAAAGTGGGAAGTAGGATTTGATTGTTTTATTAGAGAGAAGGTTAGGGGTTATAAGACAGGGAGAAAAGATAGCTCCTCTGATGGGAAATGAAGAGAGCTGAGGAGTCATTTAAGTGCATGGAGGAATTTCCAGATGGAGAGGCTGAGTGGCTGGAGAGCCTGATGCTAGGAATGGGGGAAGGAGGAGGAGGGGGAGGACACAGGGTGACCTCAGCAGCAAGCCTGGGGAAGGTGGTGCTGTAAATCAAAGGCACTGCCTTGCTTCCATACAGAAAGAAAATAAGACGAGGTCAATTTGCTTCACTTGGGGTTACGCATGTTGGATTACCTTGGGTTATCAACTGGATCTAGAAACAAAATGTCTGCTAGAGTGAGCACTTAGGGACAAGGCTGTAAGGTCAACTTTTGCCCTGGTATTTACAGAGTAGGCTGAGGCTGAAAGGAAAGGGGTAAGTCAGGCAAACATACTGGGAAGAACATTGAAAGTAGATGTGTGTGAGGGTTTTTTTTAGAAATAAAAAAAAAAAAAAAATTAATTTCACTCAGATTCTTTTTTAATCCAGTATGTATCTCGAATCACTGGCTTTGAGATCTTCAACCTTACTGTTTATAGTCTTCCTTTTATCTTTCAAATAATGGGTCTACAGGATACAGTGGGAAGATGAAATAAAGCTAAATAACTAAATAAATACAACTGTATAGTCATGATCACTTGTGTGTGTTATTGCCCCATAGGGAGAATATGTATTTCTGGCAGAGTGCCTTGTGTCTGCCAGTGTTCCCCCTGTGGAGCAGTAATGCGTTCAGGTAGTCATGACTATATCTAATAAAAACTGCAAAATAACAACATTATTCCTGAAAAATTAATCCTGGGTCCCAAACCAGGTTAGCGCGCGTGTGCGTGCGCACACACACACACACACAAAACCACCCCTCCCACTAATAAAATGAGTCTCCATTAGGAGACTGTGTGTTGGCAGCATCCCGCGTAAACATAAATCACTTTGGGAAAACAATCACAAGGTTATATATCCTTAGGACACTGGTATTATGCCAAAAAGAGTATAACCTGGAAAAGGCTGGAAACGCCATAACCAGTCTTCATAGGCTGAAGGTGCTTATCCCCAAGTTTTTTGACATCCAAGCAATGCCAATATGCTTCTGAACATGAATAAACTCTTATTGCCTTTGGGTAGGGTCAATTAAAAAGATACAGGCTTCTTATATGTATCTAAGACAATCTTGATTAAAAAAAACTTACAAATTAAAAATACATCATTTATTTAGGTTATTAGATGGAACTTGCAGCTGAAATTAATGAATCACAGAATGGTTTAGAATGGAAGGGACTTCTTGAAATCTTTCAGTTCCATCCCACTGCTCAAGCAGGGTCAGCTACAGCATGTTGTGCAGGACTGCGTCCAGCTGGATTTTGAGTATATCCAAGAGTGGAGACACCACAACATCTCTGGGAAGTCTGTGCCAGGGTTTGGCCACTCACACAGTAAAAAGGTGTTTTCCTTTGTTCAGATGGAGTTTCATGTGTTTTAACTGTGCCCTGTCAGTGGGTACTGCTAAGTCTATCTCCCTCTTCTTCATTCCTTCCTATCAGGCATTTATACACATGGATGGGATCCTCCTGAGCCTTCTCTTCTGCAAGATGAAGAGTCACAGCTCTCTTTGCCTCTCCTCATGGGAAAGATGCTCCAGTCCCTTAATCATCTTTGTAGCCTGAGTGGACTTTGCTCCAGTAAGTCCATGTCTGTCTTGTACTGGGGAGCCCAGAACTGTACTCAGCATTTCAGGTGCTGGGTAGAGAAGATAGGTCACCTCCCTGGACCTGCTAGCAATGCTCTGCCTAAAGCAGCACAGGAGGCTGTTGGCCTTCCTTACTGTGAGGGAGCATTGCTGGCTCATGGACAGCTTGTTGTTCACTAGGACCCCTAGGTCCTTCTCTGCTGAACTGCATTGTGGCCCACCACCTCCCTGCATCTGGGCTATTCTTCCCCAGATGCAGGACTTCTCATGTCTCATTTTCGAACTTTATGAGGGCCCTGTGCTCACAGTTCTCCAGCCTGTTCAAGTCTATCTGAACGCCCTCATGTTTCAGCAACTCCTCCCAGTTTTTTGTCTGCAAATTTTTTGAATAAGTCCCTTTGTCCCTAAATGAATATGTTGAAATGAGAAGATTGTTAAGGAAGATGTTGTAAATAGTCTAATGCTAATTCAAACACAATGCTAGCCACACAGGCAAGGAGGACTGTTTGGAAGAGTCAGCATAGATTTGCCTAGAGCCAACCATACCTCACCATCTTAATTGCTTCTGTGATAACGTGACGGGATTTGTGGATGAGGGGAGAGAAGTGGATGCCATTTTCACAGAATCAGAATCACAGAATGATAGGGGTTGGAAGGGACCTCTGGAGATCATCTAGTCCAACCCCCCTGCCAAAGCAGGGTCACCTAGAGCAGGTTGCACAGGAACGCGTCCATGGGGGTTGGGAATGTCTCCAGAGACGGAGACTCCACCACCTCTCTGGGCGGCCTGTTCCAGTGCTCTGCCACCTTCAAAGTAAAGAAGTTCCTCCTCATGTTTAGGTGGAACTTCCTAGGTTCCAGTTTGTGCCCGTTGCCTCTTGTCCTGGATGAAACACTAGCTGTATGTATGGACTCAGAGGGGAGTGGTTAATGCCAGTAAAAAGAGGATTACTGCAGGGGACTGTACTGGGATGTGTCCTGTTTGTGAATGTATTTGGTTTGTGTAGCAAGGTTTTTGTAGCAGGATGGCTACAAGGGGTGGCTTCTGTGAGAAGCTGCTAGAAGCTTTCCCCATGTCTGATAGAGCCAATGCCAGCTGGTTCCAAGGTGGACCCACAGCTGGCCAAGGATGAGCCCATCAGTGATGGTGGTAGCACCTCTGGGATAACATATTTAAGAAGAGGGACAAAAAACCCTGCACAATTGCAACCAGAGAGAGGAGTGAGAATATGTGAAAGAAACAACTCTGCAGACACCAATTTCAGTGAAGGAGGAGGGGGAGGAGGTGCTCTGGGCACCGGAGCAGAGGTTCCCCTGCAGCCTGTGGAGAAGAACATGGTGAGGCTGACTGTCCCCTGCAGTCTATAGAGGTCCACAGCAGAGCAGATATCCAGCTATAGACGACGGAGGACCCCATGCCAGAGCAAGTGGATGCCCCAAAGGAGTTTGTGACCCCATGGGAAGCCCACACTGAAGCAGGCTCCTGGCAGGACCTGTGACCTCGTGGAGAGAGGAGCCCATGCTGGAGCAGCGGATGAGTGTGAGGAGGAAGGTGCAGCAGAGATAACATGTGATGAACTGACCGCAATGCCCATTCCCCGTCACCCTGCACCACTTGGAGGGAGAAGGTAGAGAAAATCAGGAATGAAGTTGAGCCCAGGAAGAAGGGAGGTGTAGGGATAAGGTGTTTTAACATTTTGCTGTGTTTCTCATTACTCAGATTTGATTGGTAATAAATTAAATTAATTTCCATGAGATGAGTCTGTTTTGCCCATGATGGTAATTGCTTGAGGATCTCCCTGTCCTTATCTCGACCAATGAGCCTTTTGTTATATTCTTCTCTCCACTGTCCAGCTGAGGAGGGAGAGTGATACAGCAACTAGATGGGTACCTGGTGTCCAGCCAGGGTCAACCCACCACAGTGATTCTGTGACCTGGAGGAGCAGAGGGACTGCACTCATGCCAAGGTTGCAGTTAATACTAAACTGGTGGGACTCAGGGATATACTTGAGGGCAGGGCTACCACCCAAAGGGATCTGGATGGGCTGGAGGAACAGGACGATTGAAAACTTCTGAAATTCAACAAGGACAAATGGAAGTCCTGAGAAGGAATAGCCCCTCCAGCAATACAGGCTGAAGACTGCTTGGCTGGGAGTAACTCTGAAGGAAAGGCTTGGACATCATGGTGGGCACAGTGGGAGTTGAGCACAAGCCAGTAGTGTGCTTTGGCAGCTATAAAGCCCAACTGCATCCTGGACTGTATGAAATAGCCAGTCAATTAAGGGACAGGACTTTTTCCTTTGCGTTGGCACTCATTAGGCCACACCTAGATACTGAGCATAGTTGTGGACCCCCAGTACAGGAAAGACATCAATAAACCCAAACAAGCTCAGCAGAGGTGGTCACCACTGAGGTGGTCAGGGCCCAACCTGTAAGGAGAACTCAACCTGTAAGGAAAGGCTGGTTGAATCTGGACAAAGAGGGCACCTAAGAGCACTCCCCTGTTCCTGGCCCCGCTGTGAACAGCTCATTGCTTCAGATACCTCCCAAGCTCTTTCTCCACGAGAGTTTTCCTGTAATTCCTAATTCAGCCACTGAATTATGCTCATTTGATATTATTTGAAGAGCTTGGCTGACAAAGGTAATTCTGTAGAATTAACAGTCTCAGGCTTCAAGTATCAGGCTTAAAACTGCATGAAATTCTGATAAAAGACACTGTATCAACACAGTAATAGCACACCGTATCTGTAAACATTGATCAATGTCCACACACCATTTAACAAGGACGGATATTAGAACAAAAACAATTTTAACAAAATCCAGGAAAAGACACTAATCCAGGGGGAGAAAAAACACCACTATGTCATACAGAACAGGCATCTATGTTCTTGAAAGCAATGGTCTGGAAGGATTTAAAAAACATAGGAGAAAACCAATTCTGCATGAACTTCTATGACTTAAAGTCTGAGGTGACATTTAGATGTATAAGCAGGGAAATAAAAACCCGTGAGAAATACAGAAGGCACGTACACTTCTCTGTGGGGCATATGACAGTACTGTCTAGGAATATTATACACAGGTTCTTCCCAATAGCTTTAAAAATATGTGGAAAATCAGAGAAGGCAAATAATCGCACTCTAGAGCTAGGGAAGCTGGTTTCTGGCAAGAAACACCCAGAGCTTAATCCATTTACTTCATCATGTCAGTGAAGAGACAGCTTGATTATGGTGTGTAAGTGCTTCAGGGGGATAAAATACCTGAAAATAAAGAGCTCTTTAAACTACCTATGAAGTGCATAACAAGAGTGAATCGTTGCAAGATAAAGCCAGGCACATCCAAATGACTCATATAGCACATTTTTAAATGATGCTGATTATCCAGTAAAATAATCTACCAATAAAAGTGATGGATACTCTGTATTTGAGTGAGGAGGGATTCCTTTCTGGAAAATTTGTTGTTGGGTTTATGCATATGCTTGCAGGTGTGAGATGTAGGACATTCATAGAAATTACTAGCATTTGGCTGGAAGGTGTACTGACACAGGAACTAATCCTGAATTCAGACCAATTTGTTGCAAATGTGATATATAATGTCTAACCTAAGGTGTTGCAATGGACTAGGGTAATAGAAGTATTTTAATTGGGAGGATGATGGCTCTTTCAAATGAGCTAACTCAAACATTTGCAACAGTGTGGGCATACTCTTACGTACATGGAACTTTAATGGCTTCAGGTGAGTAGGAATCAGATGAAATGTAATGGACAAGCAGACAGATGGTATAATGATCCCTTCTGGTCTTAAAATTTCTTAGTTTGAAAAAAATAAAATAAAATCCGATTTTACCTGTGCTTTAGCTTACGCAGCTGTAAAAGCACAATATGCCTGAGCACAGCAATGTAAGATTTATTTGATGTATGTTAAGTCATTTCAGAACCTTAGATGAAGTATAAATCATAATTATTATTGTTATTACAAATGATCTATCTGTGCCAAACAAATCCAGGATGATATCATGGAGTGACAGTGGGAGTCTGTTGTTTTTTTGAGGAGGATGTATTTTTCTTATCACTTGTATCCCAAAAAGGAAATCACCTTTGCTAGGGCAGCATTTTCAAGGCAGGTTTATGTGAGATCTCAGCAAGGAGGAGACACAGCAGCCACGCTGCCCAAAGAGGCTGTTTGCCTCTAGCCATCTTTGACAGCTGTGGATGCACTTTCTGTCCGCATTGGTGCTGCTGGGCTTCAGAGGGAGAGCTGTCAGCTCCCTCCAGCTTGGGGGTCTGCAGCAGCTACGGCTGAACCTTGCAGAGACAAGGCTATTACAAAAAACTTATCTTGAGAAAGTTTCTTCACATATTGTGTTTATTAATCTAAGAAGTATAAGCCAATTTGTCATTATTATACATTATTTGCATTGATTGAACAATTTGGTGCCTTCAGCTCACCAGAACTAGACCTATGCCCCACCTTGCAATTTAACAAAGAGGGAGAAAGTCCAGGTGTGACAAAAGAGATACGCAGTGGAAGGCAGAAGCAACAACACGAGTGCAGGGTACAAAGACATGTTCGTCTAACTCCCAGGAAGAGTCCTCATCTGGGCTCCCAGGCTGCCAAAACATTAGTGGTTTTGCCTTCTCTTAAATAATTTCTTTTCCTTTCTACAGGGCCTGTTTGGAGCAGTGGCATTTTTTGCCTTTTGGAAAACTGGTACTTTAATGTTCCCACCCCCCCACACACCTGTGTTTCACACAGTCCAACATTATTTATTGCAAATGGCCCCTGCACTGCACAGAGATGGTAGGAGGGCACCCCGTGCCTTGTACAACTTTGCAGAAAGCTGAGCATGGTCACAATACAGACCACTGCTTGATATACAGCTTGTGCTCAACACCGAAACAAGTTCTCCTTCTCGCTGAGAAAGTCAGCCTCTCCTACTAATAGTGCCTGAGAGGCTTGAAACTAAAGTCTGTTTCTAAACTCCGATTTTTTCACTTTACACACTTGATAGATGGATGGCTTCATCTTTTATGAGGGCTGCTTGGTTTGTGGCATCTATTTTTTTCTTTTTCATGCTATTTGTGATGAAATATACCCCAAAATATATGACATTTTAAAAAAGAACACATGAACTTTTACATAAGTTCTCATTATAAATAGAACTAGATATATATTCTCTTGTACCAGCATGATTTTACTTACATTTTTACCTAACAGAAGACCTCAGTCAGAGCTGTACCGTAGTTATTCTTTCTACTCCTACACTAAAAAGTCATTGTGGAAATGCTGGGGATCAAGCACAGGATTTAAGAAAAATATTTTCCAAACACTGCATTTTAAACAGCAGGGATATTGTTTTTCTCCTTGACTTCTATTTTCAAGGGCATTGTTAGTAATACAGATTTACAAATGGTAGAGTTGAATGTTTTACTACCAGCAGAGTGACTTTATCACTTCAGCTAAATAGAAGGAATAAGAGAGGTAACACCTTTGCAATTTTAAGAAATTTAAATTCACATTTTGACCTTTTAGGTACTTTAATGCCTGGTTATCATCTGACAGTGATTATGTTTCATAGGACGTTAGAAGTAATTCACAAAGGTTATGTAGATAGCACATTTTAAAGTAACCTAGTGGATAATACCCAGAATATGCAACATTTTAATCAACTTCAGTCTGTCTAATGGAAGTATAACTGTGTCTACCCCTTCAGCTATTTGAATTAGCAGGAAAAAGGGGGAAAAGCGCTAGAAGCATTTTAACATTTGACTGTTAGCTTCCCTCTATTCTCTGCTAATGCACTTGAACCCTAGCCTGCAGTAATCGCAGGAAGCCCGCTGAGAAGGTAATGGAGTTTCTCTCTGCTCAAGGTCACTGCTCAGCCCTTGTGCTACCTGACATGACCTGGTGTTTCAGAGGTACAGGCACGCGTCTGTAGAAGGCAAAATGAGGATAAGATGGATTTATTCACTGGGGGAGCAGTTATTGCTGAAAAACTAAATTGTGAAGATTATATCATACATTTGAACTTAATCATAAAAGGATTTAAACACATTGAACAGCTGTTGTGATATGGGAGTATAAACTTTCTGATCTTTACAGGAAGCTGAGGTGATTTAGAGGAAGTGAGTGGGTCAGATTCCTGCATCTGCACAACATATGCAGAGAACGCACTTTGTGTTTCGTATGTACGTAGCCATCTCCCTTAGCAGCTAGTCAGTGCTGCAGCTCTTGAATAGAACAGGAGGAAGAAGAAAAAACAAACAAACAAACAAAAACAAAAACCCAGACCAGCACTGCTCGCTTTAATAAAAAAAAAACAAAAATGCTAGGGCATATGATAGGGATGAAATCTAACAAATTGCTAATGAAACAAAAGATGAAAATTATCTACAAACATGCAAAGGAAATTTTATATTTTTTCTCCTCCTTCTTGCTTTTTTTCTAGAGCATATCACAGCATGAAGCTGCTACACCCTGAAAATGGCACAAAGAGCCTTAGCAGTAGCATTTTAACAAGCCTAAATGATTTAGAGTCTGTACTGATCTTGTTATTTGATTGGACACAATTAGTATGAGAAATGCATGCTTGAGTGCACTGAGTTGTGCACTCTAATGGTTTGACCCATTAAGGGACTTTGCTAGGAACTGTATGCTGCTGCACTGCAGGCAAACAGGGCAGTCAATGATTTCAGTCGTATCACTGAAAAAGGCAAGAGGTGAGAGGTACTCAGGTGATGCTGGCTTTTCTTTTCCCCACTGTGACTTTATCTTTTCTGACTGTTTATGTAAAATTTGTGAACAGGGAGCTAGCAAATAACATGGCTGCAGTCAGAATCATAAGGGAAATAAAGATGAACAGAGAGATTTTATAGAAAACTGAAACATTATGCACCAGATGATAGGAATAAGAAACCATCTTGGTCCTAGTAGGAATCTTATCCCTAGATCTCATCCTCACCAGTGATTTCCAATGCTTTTTTTCACCCTCTTTTTTTTTGCTTTTGAAATAATGAAATTGAAAGTGTTAAAGCATATTAGGAGAGCCTATTTTCTTTGCATTCCACATCAAGTGCCAGAAAAATCAGACTTAATGAGCAAGATTATCTTATGAAATATCCCAGCCCAATTTTCTGGGTTTCAAAGTGCAAATAGTTTGCTTCAACAGATACGTGTTTATTGCACTGGAACAGTTGCCTGCTCACTGAGACCAGTGCTTCTCATCAGTTTCTATTGAGTTATTGTCTCATATGATGATGAGAGTCATTTGGGGCACAGTGTATTTTTCACTGTTCGCAGTATCTACCTAAGACAGTATTCTGCACCATGAATGTAATTTCGGTTCTTTGCCTCAAAACATTGAATAAACAATGAATAAACTTTAGGCTAAACAAATGAATCCAGTCAAATGCTATTCATATCAACCCACAGTGCAAAGTTATATTTGCTATTATAGTATTGTTAATGATCTTCTGTGGTCCCCAAACAAAAACACACAAAAAGGATGCTCATCATTCTACTTTTAAGTAAGCTGCAAGTACCGTTACAGGTTGTGTTACAAAGATTCTTCTCCAGTTTGTACCCTGGAGACTCCAGCGAACAACTTAAATTACACTTAGCCTACATTGTTTGAGTGTGAATAAGATCACACCTACTTGTTTTGCTACTTCAGTCATCCTTGGAGTTCGTGGCTGTGCTCTGTGTGTGTGTACTAAGCTATAGTTGCAGGGGCCATTGATTGCCTCTTCCCAAAAACATCTAACCAAAATAGTCACAGTGCCTGTGTGGACAGGGAGAAATATCCACTGCCGTAACTGTGGTTATGTTTGATCATTGGTTTAAGTAATCAAAGCTGGGGGCTGATTCCTTAGACAAGGAATCAGCAAGCTGGCATGTGCAGAGAGGGTGGGAAGAGGCAAGAGAGAAACAAATCCTTGAACCTGAGCTGATTTCATGATGCTCTTAAAAATGAACAAACACAGTTTCAAATACTGACTTCTGCATGAGTCAGAATTAAACCTCAACCAAACAATTAGCTTTCTGGTGAAAAGTCACCCAGTGCAAACAGAAGTTTCTGGAAGACGACTGTACTGTGACATCAATTAAGATGCATCATGGTTTAACCCCAGCCAGATTAGGACAACATAGCCTCTTGCTCACTCCCTCCAATTGGGATGGGGGAGAGAATCAGAAGAGTAACAGTGAGAAAACTTGTGGGTTGAGATAAAGACAGTTTAATAGGTACAGCAAAAGCCCCGCACACAAGCAAAGCAAAACAAGGAATTAATTCACTGCTTCCCATGGGCAGGCAGGTGTTCAGCCACCTCCAGGACAGCAGGGCTCCATCACATGTAACAGTTACTCAGGAAGACAAACGCCCTAACTCTGAACATCCCCCTTCCTTCTTCTTCCCCAAGCTCTATATGCTGAGCATGGCATCATATGGTACGGAATATCCCTTTGGTCAGTTGGGGTCAGTTGTTCCAGCTGTGTCTCCTCCCAACATCTTGTGCATCCCCAGCCTACTCACTATCAGGGTGGTGTGAGAAGCAGAAAAGGCCTTGACTCTGTGTAAACCCAGCTCAGCAATAACTAAACCATCCCTGTTATTATCAACACTGTTTCCAGCGCAAATCCAAAACGTAGCCCCATACTAGCTACTATGAAGAAAATTAACTCTACAGCAGGCAAAATCAGCACAAAATAACATCCCAAAATGCTGCAAGAAAGGACATTAGTTCTGGATAACAGACAGGCAGAGTTTAAGGTTGAGGTTTAGGTGGGAAAAAAATATATTAAGCAACACAATACAAAATAATTTCCATTTCCTTGGGAGAAAATGGAGTAGTTCTGACTGATCGGGGCAATTTTCAAGCATTTGCTCAAGCTGGCAGAGTATGGACAGAAAGGGCATGGGCAGCAGCGAGGTGTGATGAGTTCTCCACGGACCAATGGACAAGATTACAAACAAAGGAAAGCAGACAGACAGCCTGAAACCAAATGGGGCATTTATTAATTTTAAGCTGTACAAAATCCAGTCGCTTGCTGGTCACAGTTATTGGTGCTGCTGGGAACGACATCCTAGTGGAGAACACACATGTGAAGCTAAGTGGAAGTGAACAAAATGTACCTTAGAAAGATTTCAGTACATTAAAGAATCAGAAAAAGAGGTGCATAGGAGGAAAACGTTCATTGAGGGTTTAAAAACTGCCTTCTCTCCTTCCCCTGGTAAGACTGCATTTTTAGGAAGAGCAGGGAATGAAGACCACTTAGCAAGGGTTGGAAGACACCCTCCAGGCAGGGGCTGGTCCTCAGGTGAGCGCTGCTGGGACGTCCTGTTATCCAAGTAGTGCAGGACTTGTGAGTGCAGGTTGTATTCACATCATTCATTAACATGGCTTCTATTAAGAGATTTTGTCTTGGAGAGCATGATAACAGGTTACTTTAATGACCTCTACAGAAAACATCATCTGAGCAAGGCCTGAGATAATACTGGGGTCCCATTCAGACAGCTGGGATTGAGGCTGCTGAGAGGTTAATCCTTGCCAGAGCATCCGTGAACTGCAGTGCACCCTCTCCCCAGGCCAGCGGAGGGGTCAGAAGGATGGGCACCCATCAGCAGCCCCCCACAGCCTCCCTTCCTGGCTGACCGGGCAATGGTACACAGCCATTCAATCTCTTAATGAGTGTACACGGGTATCGCAAAACTCACCTCTGTGTTACGCTGTCAGGAAAGAAACACAACAGACACAGGGAGCAGCAGGAAAATATCCATTACACAAAAGAGAAACAAGCCAAAATAAAAGGCCTATGTACAAGAAAGAATAATAAAATAAATACTGAAAAGCTGGCAATTAAAGAAAGGAAATCTGTAAAACTCAATACATCATGGCAGATAAGTAACATTAAGGAAGCATGCCAGAGTCTGAAGGGAGTGTTTGAGAAACAAGTGAGAAACTGAAGTGACTGATTTCTGAACCCGATGAGCTTTAAAGTATTAACACATTTCCATTTCATTTGCAGGATTCTTCAACACTATTCAAATAATATCTGTAGGGGCTTGCCCAACAGAGAATGATATAATTTAGGAATTTGCTTTGGCAAGACTACAGTTATTGCTTGGAGGATTTCTGTGGGAGATCTGAAGGAGAATTAGTTTTAATAAGATATTCTAATTACCACAAACATATTGTGAGAATCTGGGCCATGGGTCTAAGCAGACCTGTGCACCCTGCAGATTTTAATGTTTTCCATTATTTGGGGGACAAATATTATTTTGCTTTGTTTTTCTTAAATTTTTGTAATTACTTAAATAGCTTTGCAGTAGGGAAACTCTATGGATAGTGACTCATTTAGATCCAGCAAATCTCCCGTGGATCCTCTGAGACTCCTAAGGGAGCATGAGTGTCTCGTCGGCTATGTTATTAATATTTGGTTTTTCTCTATAAAAATGGTAATGCTGCCTTGGGTGATTTATATGAATATGCAAGTCCTCAAAAGAACACACATAAAGTGATAAACCTGGGTTAGTAGTTATATGTGAATTAGAAGACATTTTCTCCTTTAAAACTGAGAGTACATCGAACAGCTTATTGCAAAAACAATCTCCTAGCACCCCCCCTCATTTTCTTTTTCTTCACATTGCACCTAAAAGAACTCTTTTTATAGTCAATCATAGATGAGTAAAAAGTAAATACGTTCCAGTTGGAGTTCCCATTCAAAGCCAAGAAATCACTCTGTCTTTGGCTCAGTTTCTTGGGATTCATCCCCAATGAATGCAAAGGAGATCACCGTGTAGCAGGGTGTCATTTTTATTCCAAGCAGTTGACAAGATGCTGATAGCAACTGAAAGTGCACCTCTGCTAATGTTCCTGCATAACCCATACATACGTCTGCAGAATATCTGTATTGGTTTTGTGCCAGTGGACCTACTTCACTGGAAGGGAGATTTTCACTGAAGTATTCATTCAGTGAAGTATTATTTTCCCTAGCAGTTCTGAAAAGCCCTGAAGCAATTATAATGCTAGTATATGCTGTCATCATGGTATATGTAAAAACACTTTAAAACTTGATAGACTATATCCTAGACATCTTTTCTAGGGCAAAGCAATGTTGTTATGGCAAGAAGAATTATGTAAGAGATTATCTTCTAAACAGCCACCCTGTTAACATATTCATTTGCTCTTTGGAAAGAAATAAAGCCTTTATATATTCTCGATTTTCACACTATGGGCCCGCCTTCTCTTATAAGTCAAACAAGGTCAGTCTCCTTTAAGTGGGCTAAAATTTAGTAAATAATATCAGTGAATACCATCTAGAATGATCCCAGATGAAGTAAAAGGTATTAAAATCACACCATATGAGTGATTATGGTTGCACTCTACCATCACAGACTTCTCTCACATACATGCTTTGACAGTTGCTACAGGTCAACTGCATTTAAAATCTGATATCAACTATTTTGTTAATCATCTCCAGGTTGTGAATGCATGCTGTTGTGTCCACTACAACTTTCTTCTGTTTGACACTCCTCTTACCTGGCAGGTAAGACAGAAAGTAATAGTTCTTAATTTTTAAGCGAGGCTTTAGGATTGCTGTTTAGACAGGAAGATCACAGTGATGCTAAGCCTTCTCTAAAAAATTTCCTATGCAAGAAGTCTAGTCTATGTATGCTAAACCAGCACGTGGTAGGTCGAAACACTGGGAAATTTGTTTCAAAACCACATTTCTACTCTAAACTGAATAGCCAATGAGGACACAGCCCATGAGAACTAATTACACTTACCCAAGTCCAAACCCTGCTAAAGGATGAAAAATGAAGTCTCTTGTGAGGTTTTTTTCTACATCCCAGCTTTGGCTAGTGACACTAGTTTTCAAATACTCCTTCCTTCCATTTGGCCCAGGGAGAATTTTTTTAGTATTTAGCATCAGTCAAAGGGGATGTAGTGATCTGAGTGTCCATGATGGACAATCAGAAAAAGGAGTAAGTCATGTGAAAAAGAACAGATACCTCACAGTGTGTGTTGCAGGTGTATTGCAGAATAAGAATTTGTCATTGGCTCCCACCAGCGCAGGCTCTGGCAGTCAGAAGGCTGGTCAGCAGTCTGCTCAGCAGCCTGTCCACAGACTGTTTTGCAAATGAGCATCAAACACTGAGAAAAACTGTTCCCTTACTTCATGTGAACCTGGACCTCTAAGCAGACTTCATAACGAACTTGAATCTAAGCTGTCATTTACTGCCCAATACATGGTCTCCTATACATCTATGCAGTCATCAGAAATTGTACGGAAACACCCTAAAGGAAGTGTGATCCAAAAATCCAATAATCTGATCAGACCCCCTCCTGGCTCATGAGAAATCTATAGGCAATTAATGCCATTCATACAGCATGTCTTAGTGAAAAACCATATAATGGTGTCCCTACCTGCTGAAAAGAATAGTTACTGAGTTTAAAGATCCAAATTAATCAAAGGAAGCGTATGTCTGAAGAAGTTCAGCATTTCTGTAACCACAGAGGACGGGGAGAGAACAACCGCAGACTACCTTGCTTCAGCGATACATCTGGTACATTGTAAAAGCTTGAGTCAGTTTAAGTTAAAAGTTTAACTGACTTTCCAGGAAAGATACTACACAGACAATTGTGATGACAACAACCTTCATCTTAGGGTGTGGTTATGATAAACCTATGTCATTTTCAGTTAAGCACAGAGTAAGACATATATTCACCACTGATACTTGTCTCAGAAATGAATACAGTTGACATTTGGGCTTAGTTCTGATATTTTTTAAATATGTATTTGTGTGTGACTAGTTTGAACTATTTCAGTAGAAATTCTAAATAGATTGAAATTTAAATGGAAACAGTTACTTCATCATAATTACTTGTTCTACTCAGTAAGATGCTTATATCTCAATTTATAAACTAATTCTTCATACCTACATGAAAATATGCATGAATAGGATACATTTCAGAAACATGACTTCACTAAGAAGTAAATTTAATAGCAATGCAAATACGATTTCTAAATCTCGACTGACCTGGTAAAGTAGAAGGCCATTCTTTCCCTTCATGCCCCTCTGAGAGCTTTCAGCAAGTAGTAAAGAAAGGTGTAAATACTGCTTTATACAGCTAACCCTGTCATCACCTTATGGATATTGTCATGAAAACCACACATGATCAAGTTATTACAGTGTGTGAAGAAACAAATAAAGAAGACAAGAAACCTCTCAGTGCTCTGGATACACAGTTGTTATTGTCCTGCCTTGTTTACAAGAAGCATCTGGGTGCTCTGAGCTGTAAGCCAACCTTCTAGCAGGCCCGCAAAGCTCTCTTTTAATACGGTTTTGCAGAGAATTGTACTACCCCTGAGAGGGAAGCAGGGAGAGAGGGAGGAGGGAGAAGGGCCCTGTAGGCACTGCCATCACCTGCCGTCATTCTATGGCTGCATCTACAAAAAACGTGACGTACTACTAACATCCACTCATTTGATTACATTCATCCTAATTCCATCACAGAAATACATGCAATCTGTTTGACTTCATGTACATGTACAGAATGTAAGAACATCTTAGCTAACTTGGTCATCATCCGCACAACATACAAACATGGTGAAAAATAATTTTCTTCTTTGAAAGGAAAGTATTTGCACAGGTGAAAAATTTCCAAGAGGCAAGAAAAACAATGACAATATGCTTGAATATTGCTAGACAAGAAAAGGTTTGGCTGATTTGTTTTTCATTGTTTTCTAGATAACAAGGTGCACCTTGCTCCAAACTTCCAAGAAGAGAATTCTGCCTTCTCAAAATGTCTTATTCAGCTCCAATCTTTTGAATAATTCCTGTCCTACCAATAAAATAGGTATCGATGTTAATCAAACAGCCACTCCAAAATAAGATTCAGTAAACAGATCTGTGAAATCATATTCTTCTCTCCTTCTTCTGATACTAGGAGCCCTTTCTGATTGCTGTACATGAGTGCATATGTATTTACTTTACTGTATCTAAACCAATTTCCAGGAGCTGAGGAGAAAGCCCTTTTTTCTTTCTTTCAATACAAGTCACACTATTTGGCCATTCAATAATGGAAGTAGAAGAGCTATAGCCCAAAAAGAATAACCAGATATTTGATGTGGATGATTATGCTAGGAAGTCCAGATTAGCAACTCATTTCCTCTTGGTATGTGTGCACAAAAGCAGAGAGTAATTTTCTACACGAAAAGCTTTGAAGGTCACTCACTTTTTAAAGCATTTAATGCCTGAATGAAACAAACCTTAAGTACTCTTGTATTACTTACATTTGTGTTTTATTCCCAAGAAATAGGCATACAGCAAAATAAGAATAAATTTTTAGAGTTGTCTCTAATTTATATATGAAACAACAACCAGCTGAAATTGTTGGTAAGGATGAAATAAAACCCCACTATCTGCTAGTGAAGAAATCTTATATTTAAGGGAAAAGGACATGATGACATAGTCCTAACAATCCTGTTTGCCTGGGGATTATAACATCCATTAAATTTCATTTGGGTTGAAACATGGTTTGTAAGGAATTGCAAGTCAGTTAAAAATTGAGATTTGAAATTTTAAGGGTAACTGTTGCCATGGCCTAGTGATAAAGCCTCAAGCTGCTTTTGAGGAGCTTTTTTCCGAGTAAAAATGATCCCAGGTCAAACAGGGCAAAATCAGACATTGAACCTAATTCCACTGTGCTACAAACCTTTATCTAACGGAACAACACTCTCACAGGTACTTCTGGGGAGATTTGGCAGGCACCATGGAAAACACATGGAAAGAGCAGCCAAGAAGTAGGGACTCACATTGAGAGAGGACCAAAGGCTCTGTCAGGGCTGCATTGTATTGACGATTATCATGGGGCCAATCACTTCATAGCCAAACACAATCACTTGGGCTTCCACTAGACTGTCAAAAAAAGAAATAAATATAAAGCAGAAAAGTAAAGGAGAGAAGAGTTGTGATAGCTTCCTTAAGACTCTTCATTCCTGAAATACATGCATATGCGTATATGGATATTTTTCATATCTTAAGTATATGGAGAAATAGAACTTAATAGTTACTGATCTTACTGAGATTATGTATACTTTGTGACTTTTCTCAGTGCAAATTTCATAGGACGTTTAATGCCTCGGCATGATGCTAATATGCAGGAAGCTTTTTACATTGTGGAACTACATGCCTTTACTTACAATCTACATTTGAAAAGCTCATTAACATGCATGTTTATGCAACCAATAGAGTTGTTATGGTCTTCTGAGCAAAGCAGTGAAAAGAGTTCTCATCACTGATGAAGCAGAAGGGATGGGGGCTTCATTTTCATAGGCAGATCAAAAATAGATTTTTTTAATACAGAATTCAATCCAATTTCAACAGAGTCTCAAAAGAATAAATACTATTATCCCCATGCAAATGTTTCAGTGGAAAAGATTAACATTTAAATGGGTCAGATTGTACTTTCTGAGTTATTATATCAGTTTATCATAAGATATAAGCCCATTGTTCCTGATAGTATATTTAAAATTTTGAAGATACTGGATTTTTTTCAAAGATATTCACCTAACTTTGACATGACCAAAGATCCTAAATTATGTTGGGAGTTTCACTAATCCTAGCCATTTGCAAGATTGTATTTGGTTTGAGGGGTATTTTTGTTTTGTTTCACTTTTCAAATGAAATGTTTTCTGATTAAGTTTAAAAAAAAAAGAAACAACAATAAAAAAATTTTAAGTGACCCAAATGAAATTTTTTTGTTTACTGAGATCAAGAGGGTTTGGCTGTGATGAAACAGTTGTAGGTTAGCAAACTTACTTGTCTTTTCAAATTTTGTGATTTTTTTTTTTTTTAATAGAGCTATCTCATATTTACTTTTGAAGAAAGTAAATATACTGCTTCGCTGTCACCACTGTGGACTTCAGAGATCTTGGATTCTAATACCACTACTCTGTTGTGCCTCAACATCAAGGTAGAAACAGATATTATTTAAAAAAGCTAACTTCATTTTTTTATAGGAAAGCATGAAAAGTTCCTTTTAAGAAAGTGAAATCAAACTGTGATAGCAATACTGGGTTTCTAACATGAACTTTAACCCTGTGATGGTGCTGGAAGGTGGTTGCAAGCCTGACCATAGTGCCAACAGAAGCAGAGCAAGTTATTTCATTATCTGTTAGGAAAATTAAGACAGTATCTATCCACAGTTACTATGAAATTGGCACCCACTTTCAAATATTGAATGTGATCAAAAAATGAGGATTTGAAGCTGTTAGCAGACAGCTAGCTCATTATGTGAAATACTTGGGACTCTCGACTTGTTCTACTGATTGTTATGCAGGAGAAGTTATTAATAATAGAGGTCTAGACAAATGAACACTGTCTAGTTCAACTCTAGAGAGATGATACAGTTTTTAGGGAGATATTCATTCAATCTGTTCAGTAAAAAATAAATAAATAAATAAAATTATATAGCAGACTTACTTATGGAAATACAAAAACAATTTACAAAACACTTTATCATAACGTTTATCTCTGCCTGAAGCTCAGTTCAAGATTCAAAAAACCCTGACCATTTTTGAACCTTATTTAAAACAGTATCCTTCACTACCTTATATATTTTAATAATGTGTGTTTCTGTCAATTTTCAAAGACTAAAGACCACATATTAATAAAGGCTCTGGAAGACTCTATTATCAAAAAGTTTTACTCATAAGCATTTTATCCTTTTAGGAATCACGCTGTTTTTAAAATGCCATTTTCCAGCTGTTGGAAAATCCAGGAAGCTATTGCATTAATTAGCTTTTTTTACAATAAAATGTAGTCCTTATTATAACCTTGCTTTCTCTTGAGAGTTTCAACTGTAATTCAAGTAAATAAAAAGTATCTTGGTTATAAGGGAACTAGTCAATTGTAATGAACTCAGACAGTTATACTTTTTCTCCTTCAGGAGCCATTCCTGGCCATCTGAAATGCTATTCTCATTCTCTTGTCCAAAAGTTTGTAAAGCCTGAACAGCTCTTCTCACTAAACAAAAAAAGACAGCTGTGGCTCAGCCTGTGGGGTCTGCGGTCCAAAACACACATGGCTTTTTTAGCTGTTGCTGCTAGCCTGTGTAATTGGACGTGGACAACTTTCACAGCCTTATGAGACTTGCTTCACTAATGAAAAGGAGAAAAAATTAATAGCAACATAAGACCTTCCCATGAATAATCAAAGTTAAAAAATAACAAGAAGCTGAAACTTAAATTATTACTGGACTAATAAAGTAAGGAAATTATGAGACTAGAATTGTATGAGCATCTATCCCTTTGAATGTATACAGACTTACGCAAATAGAGCAATGTCTGGCAGTGAAGGAGGAATTATCTGGCTTGGTTGTCCTGCATAGGCAGATGATAATAGGGAAAGCTGTACTGGAATATGCAATCTTCCTTGTCTATAGATAAGTTTCATAAACTTTGACATTAATGACACTTATTTTTTTGCCTTTTGGAGGACGGTAAACAGAAGGTACATTTTCCTGGGTTTTTTAGACTTGATTCTGTAAGTAGGTGCAGCTGCAGGATGTATCTGGTGGTGTTGACAGAGCTGCCCAATTCACTCTTTACTCAGAGGTTACTATTGATCATCTTTGAAGAGGTGTTTGATCAGCAGAAATCCCAAATGAGTGGAGAAAGGCAAATGTTAGAGAAGGGTCTGGGAAACCACAGGCCAGCCAGTCTCAGTTTAACCTCTGTCCTTAGGAAAATCAGGAATAAGTACTCACAAACGCCATCTCCAAACACAAAAGGACAAGAAGGCAACTGGGAACAGCTAGACTGAATTTACCAAGGACAACAGAGTGCTTGATCAATCTGGTTTAAAGATGAATTGTCTACAGCTTTATGAAAAAGTGTAAAGAATGTCATTTACCTTGACTTTACCAATGGTTTCAATACAGTATTATGGCAGTCATTTCAAAGAGATACAGTTTTCTAAATGAGAAAAAAAGTGGCTGATCATTTGAGCCTAGAGAGTAGTGCAGCTGGCAGCTGTTTGTGAGCGATGTTGCTCAAGGTTTCAAACTGTTGAGCATCTTTTTCAATTACATTTACAGGACTGTGATCTCATCAAGTTAATGCCAAATTTTAAGAGGGGAGATGCACTGATAACACTGGCCATAAAAGCAACTTACCTGTAGGACCACAATAAATTGAAGGAATGGGCAAACAGGAAACATGTAAATTTCACGATCATAGTGAAATTACAGACAAATGATGGAGCACCCTGTGCATTGGTACAGTGGGAAAGTGATTATTCCCTTCTATTGGACATTGATGAGGTTGCTTCCAGAATATATGTGTCCAGTTTTAGACTTCCCAGTGCAGAAAAACTGGAGTGACTGCAATGAAGAGCCACAGAGTTGGTTAGGAGTCTGAGGCAGAAAGATTTCAGGAGAGGGTAAGGGAACCGGGTTTTTTTGAAAAATGCAAGAAGTAAGCTAAATACAGCCTTCATCTACATGAAGTTGGGACAAATGGGGATTATAGAGAAGATGAATCCAGATTCTTCTCAGAGCTGCACAGCAAAAGGATCAGATGTAACAGACATGTTTTACGGCAGGGGATATTTCAGGGCCAGGGTGAATGGGGCTCTGAGCAACCTGGTGTCCCTACCCATGGCAGAGGAGCTGGAACTAGATGACCTTTAAGGTCCTTTCCAACCTAAACCAATCTATGATTCTATGATTCTGTGATATTCTGTCTGTATTTAAGGAAAAGCCGTTCACAACGAAAGTAGTTTAGCACAAGCACAGGTTGCCCAGAGACACTGTAGCATTTCCATCCACAAAGACTTCCAAAACCTGACGAGACACAGCCCTGAGCAGGCTGATATAACTGTGATGCTAATCTTGATTTTGAGACAGATCAGCTGACCTCCAGAGGGCCCCTTCAACATAAATTTTTTGTGGTCTTTTTGAGTCAATGGTAAAATATATACATGATGTACATTACAACCCAGTACTCTAGCCATGAAGTGTGAGCAACGACTTGCTCCTGATGACCAGAATCCAAGGTAATCACACCTAATCACTGTAGGTAGGATCCACCCAAGAGATGCTACACCGTGGTGTGGGGCAAAGGCACACAGAGGAATCCAATGTGCATAAAACTCTAGGTAGTCATTAAAGTGGACTTAGATTTACTTGGTCTCACTAGCTTTGGGGCTGAAGTAGAGCCTCTGTGAGACATGGGACATTGCCAAATACGGCTCTTTCCAAAATAGCTGGAAACAGGCAAAATATCTTTTGCTTATTAATATTATAACCAGTTTTGAACACCAATCTTTTGCTGATGTGCACTTTACCAATATCTAAATAAAGGGGGACAGAGGTAACTATGTGATGTATCTGCACTAATTATTGACAAAAGGCTACCTTTTGATAGAACTTCCTCACCAAGAAGTTTCTAAAAGGTTTTTTTCTTTCTTTTAAGTGCTTGAAAACATGGACACTTTGTTATGGTTTCCTTCTTTTCTAATGCAGGTAGCTGGTTGTTAGATTGTATACTAGTCAGATGCACTTTTCCAAAAGAAAGTACTATGAGCAAAGTGAGTATAGTTTTGATTGTGAAACAAAGATAGTTCTAAACTGTAAACTGGATCCCATAGTATAACATGCCTTTAATACTGTGAACTTCAACAAACTACATAAATGGCTTATGCCTTCATTTTACAACGATTAATAAAAAATGCTGTATATATAAGGTTGAAAGTGAGAAAGAGAGTATTTTGACTGTTTGGGGAATAAACAAGTAGTAAAGTACTAGTCATAATGAAGTAGGTCACCAAATCAAGACACTGTATGTGACAAAGATGTCACAACCTCTAAAGTCATTAAATCTCATTTCTTGCTGTTTGAGATT
Organism: Dromas ardeola; assembly: GCA_013398915.1. Taxonomy (NCBI): domain Eukaryota; kingdom Metazoa; phylum Chordata; class Aves; order Charadriiformes; family Dromadidae; genus Dromas; species Dromas ardeola. The sequence continues at coordinate 187,693 of VYZM01016751.1, forward strand.
GAGATGAGAAACCCAAGCTGAAATAAACTAACGAGCTTTGAAAGTTTCTCTGGAGGCTTAATGAACGCAAGGAGAGGAAAGGACATTTCACAATTTTTATAGCTCAAATATTAAAGTTTATATTTCATACAGTTACTCTTTTAACCAGAAAGCCCAATAAAGAGTCCCAATGCACAGCAGAATTGTAATTCTATTATATAGATAACCTCAAATAGTACATCATTTCAATGATAAATGGGTACTTCAGCAGGCTAGCCATTCTAGAGAACCTCCTCATGAAGAAAATGGATGCTACAGAATACTTATCTGAATTGCTTCTTTAGGGTTGTGTTTACCTCCCAGATCCTCAGTTGTGTAATCCCCAGTGTCAAAGGACTCATTCAGCCTCTTTCAGCCACTCCACCAGAGGTCTAGATCCCTCTGTCTAGGGTCAAGGCATAGGACGTTTAAAAAAGAAGTTGTTAGCCATTGCATTTACATTCCTTGCAGCTCACACAAGCTTGATCAATATTAGTCATCAGAATAGTTATTTTTTCCCAATCCTTCATCTGCCCTGAACTTCCAGGGTTCCAGGCAAGTATCAGACCTTATCTCATCTCCAGCTGCTAGATCCCACTTACAAGAACCTAGGCTAGATCCAGTGTAGGCTCAAAATTACTTTTCTTCCCCCTTGAACATCTCCAGTGTTGGAGTTTTCCAGCAGCCTCTGGATGTAAGAGGGTGGGATGTCTAACCCAAGGTTACAATAGGAAAGGCTTATTGCAGCACTGGACTTGTAGGATTTTATAATGGTCGGATCCGTCCTTTTTCAAAATCCATTCAATCAATATGCAAAAGGATTCTGTTTGATTTCAGAGGATTTTAGATAATGCTGACAAAGATCATAGCATTTGGATGGCTTTTTGCATTCACTGTAGCTGGTTTCTCATGATGGTACAGTTTCTTGTAATCAGCATTTAGACTATATACTTCCTCTGAGTTGTTGTTTGGTTCTGTTGTTACTAGAAGGACTAAGAGATGCCACAGAAAAGATGTTGTTTTCACTGCTGACATTTTCAGCAAGACTGATGCTTTCCCCCGGCTCTTTTGTCGCATTCTCCCTTATCATGATGGCAATGCTTGTTCTTGCTTCTATTTATTGCCACAGCAATATTTGTTCCAGATTTTGTCTATCTTGGTAATAACATTTGCTCTTGCCCCTGTCATGCTAATAGTGTACAAGCTTTAATATCGTATTTGGTGGTTCCATTGCAATTGCAGTATTTCCTCTGACCTCTTTTGTTCTTTTAACACATCTGATGGTAGTGCTCCTGTAATGCTTCTGCTGTTACACTTTCCTATGTCTGTATCAGTCTGATCTCGTCTTTTGCTCAAGCAAAACACATTTGCAGAAAATTAAGAATGTAGCAAAGAGGTGGGAGATTTTTCCATGTTTCACTCTGCTTCCTAATTTGAGTACCGAGACTAATGCAAAAATTATATTTTTTTTTAAGTGGAAAATAGAAAAGCAGGTAGGAACAATCCCAGTCCCCTTTACTTTTCTTTAGATTTATATATATGATTTCAGCTTTCACTTCAGAATTTCAGGAAGTTATTTTAATTTGTTGATGAAAATTGAGACTTTTAATCTTTTTGCAAAGGTCAAACCAAAATTTTGCAGAAACATTTCAGAATACTTTATTTTTAATTATATATCTTTAATCCTACTGGTATAATCATTTCTTATTTTTAATTGCATGACCCAACAGAATTATGAAGTAGAGCAGTCATATATGAGAGGAAAATTCAGTCCATCATGTTAATTGGAATGAAGAAAGCAAGTTAAAATTAACCATATTCTGCTATTTTTTGTTTATATTGATGCTCAGACAAACTCTACAGGACTAATTGTGTTGAACCGATATAAACAAGAACAAGAATTGATCCAATATATTTAATTATAATTTGCCACCTTTTCCTAGACACCTGTCAGGATGCTGGGGAATGTGAATTAACTGAGAAGAAAAATCTGTAGGGTTCCTGTCTATTACAGATCTATTTAGCCCTTACAGTAATTTTATATTACAAGAAGAAGAAGAAAAAGGAATAACATGCTAGCAAACCATTGCTCATAAAATAAAGATCTTCTGTGTCATAGATTTGTGTCAGAGTGCTCTATCAGAGTTTCAGAGTTGCTGAAACAGTTCTTTAAAAATATGGCTCATATAAAATAGGTTTACGAGGGCAAATTTTGCTTATAATGTGATTTCACCAGAACTGAAGTTAATTGAATCTGAGAAGTGCCAGACACCACTAAATATAGGCAAGACAAAGCATTGAGGGCTTCTCAAGCTTAAAATCAGCCTGGTTTCAGCGAATGCAGTTTACAAATAGAGGCATTTTAACTTGCAGTATAAAAAACAAGGAAAAACGAAAAAGATGCTTTGATCAGCAGCTGACTTAAAGATTTTATAGGCACTCATTGCATTAAACTTTAAATTATGAAAACAATATTGCTGTCTGTTG
>VYZM01016751.1:190256-202855 GCA_013398915.1 Dromas ardeola
TTGCTTAGAGAATACCATGAGAAAGAACTGCAGTTAATAACTAGTATAATAAAAAAGCTAACAGTAAAACAAAAAAGCAAGCTTATTAAGCACTGCAGAATTCTCTGAATCTTGTAGGTCTACGAAATAGACTTTCAGTGGTTTTGACTTGTGATTTTCCAACAGATCAATGGGAATTGCTTGGATCCTGCAAGGATGAAACAAGTAGTGGGGAAAATAAGGCTAGTCAGACTCTGTAAAAACCATTTTTCTACAGTATTGAATTTTGCCTTCCAGCTGAGGTCATGTGAAGGTACCTACACATAAATTAAAAGTTAACACAACGAAAGAGTATGGCACTGGAACAAGCATCATGCCCATTCCTCTTTTCTGTATTAGTTCACCAGACACTAATCTATTCACCCATTTGTGCTACCTGCTGTTTGTGACAAATAGGGCTGGCTATAAGATGAGAGCTGTCTAAGCCATAAAGAGTTAACACAACGTTTTAGAGTCACGTAAGATTTCAGTCGGTATGGCTGGATTCTGCATAGTTTTGATTCCTTATTATTAAAACACACATTTTACAGAAGGAAGTATTCACCACATACAGCATTTTGCTTTTTTTAAAAAAAAAAAAAAATTTAAAACAAGGAAGAGGTAAAGTTACCAGGAAAACATGTAATTCAATTTGCATAGTCTATGTCCTCCTAGAACTGTATTTTCCAGTAGAACCATGTAACTGTAGGCTAAAAACCTAAGCATCAACTAACTTCATAGTATCTAAATCTCAGAAGACATTGTTACAAACCTACTAAGTCATTCCCTGTGAGTCATTTTCACCACCATGGCTGGAATGGGTCAGAATCTTTGGGAGGCAAAAAGGTTCTGGCTTATCTGAAAAATGTGCTATTTTTTTGTAAGATCTGAGAGAAAATTATTGTAAGGTAAGATGTATTGTAAAATCCTACAGATAGATGAAAGTGATTAAACAACACTTTAAAGGATTTTTCTAACTTTCAATTCACATAAATCTGATTACTATCATGCCATTCTTTTTTTTCAGTCTTGACCTAGTTTTAGCAGAACCTGACTCATTTTGCAGGGAGCAGGTTAACAGCAGTGCTCCCTTCCAATTTACAGAAAGAAATTTCTCTCATTCCTGCATATACAGGCATTTTGTTTAAATTTCTTTTGTTTAAATCAGATACATACTTACACAAAACCAAGAGCAAAATACTGGAAAGAACAGATCAAAAGGGCTATATTTATTACTGAAAAAAAAGGTTTCACAAAATTTTAATATATGTTAGCAATATGGTAATAGTAATCTAGTGATGAAGGAAAGAAATGTGAGAGCACCTAACCTTGACTCTCATCGCTCGTGACCTAATCAGATGAATTCTTGCCCTTGCCTATATCCTTGAATCCTGACTGAATGCTTCAGCTAGTTCTGTGCTTACACAGCTATTTCCAGCTGGTTACTCAATGATACATGAGACTAGAAGAAGCACAGGAGGAAGAGCGGCATTTTGAATCTGACCTCGTATATTATAAAAGCCTGTTCCAGTCCTAAAAAAAATAAAATTCATTCAAGTGTAGCCACTTAGTACAAGAATCCCAGTTAAGATACAGAAACCGTGATGGTCTGCAGACCTACACAGGCATTTGACCAAGGACTTCCTCTTAGAGCTAACTGAGCTCCAAAGGGACTTCCATAAATTTGTGACATTCAGGGACTTTTGAACCCAGGCAGACAATACTTTTTGGCATTTTCTCTATAGCAACTGTAAAACTCTACCAGGTATTCTCTAGGAAACTTTGACAGCTGGGAGGATCTTTGACCTAACCTGAGAGGCTTTAATCGAATAACATAACGAGATTTAATCCTGTTAACATTGCTGTTTAAATCTTATGAAAGAGGACTACCACACATAAAAGTTGTGATGTTCCATCTCTAAAGGATGAGGTTGACTTTGAATCTGAAACTTTAGGTCTCTTTGTGTAGGATTCATTGTTAAATCATTCCCTTCTCTGTAATGGACAAGAGTTACAGGGTCTTGAGAAGATACTACTCTATAAGAAAACTGTCTTATCAGTAATATATAAATATGGAGTAAACACCTGTAAATCTCGACTTGTTTTGTAGAAGTATCTTCTCCACTCCAAACATTCTAAATGTGGAGTCTACGCTGGTACAGATTGCCAACAGCTGGCAATCGTTGCCAATTATCTTCATTATATAACTTACTATTCAAAAAGCCAACATAGTCTTGCCAGTGAAACAAATGAGAGCAACAGCAGGGACCTTAACCATCTGGGAATATCCTGCGTTACTTTGCCAAATTCCTTTGTGAAGTAGTCTTAGAAGTGTTTGTGGAGGTGCAGAGCTTGATCATTAATGGCTTCAGCTCTGACACCCGAAAAAAAATTATTTTGCACATGCAATTAACCTTCTCATTTTTGCATGGCCATAGTTTGAAATGGACTGTCCGTTCCAACATCTGGGAACTGTGAACATATAGCCGATAATTGCTAAATTAAGCATAACAACAGCATGGTAACTGAACACCCATGTTTTTTCAAGCAACTGCACACATCAAGACCTGAAGATGAATAATCTCAGTCAGTTTTGTATGACTTCTAATACACCTCATTAGAACTAGGAAGCATACAAGTGAACAGAAATATACTGGAAAATTTGCTATCCAAGAACAACTGGACTAAAGACAACTATTAACTCATTAAAAATCATAGCCACTTGAGTATTCTGTTTTAAAGTAAAAGAAACTATAGGAAGATTCTCTTTGGGAGGCACATATGCGAGGCTTTGAAAAACTTCAAGTGTGAGCATCGCTTACTTTCTGATCACAGTTTTTCTAGATGTAAACAAGTGTGTAATTTTAACATTCCCTTTAAAAAAGTCAAAACATTATCTTCAAACACTTGATAATTTCATGAAAAAGCAGGCTTCAATCTTTTCCCATAGTTTTTCTTTTATGATACACTACAGCTGGTTTACAGGGCAGTGAAAGGACATAAAGTTTGTTGCTGATGAGCAAGCCTGTACCGTGATCCCAATATTTTTTCACTTCCAAATCTGACTTCCTAAATGTCACTGCCACTGACCTTGTTATCTCTCCTAAATAGTCCATGTTAATGTTTTATTACCTTTGCTGACAACTGGGATGGTTTTCCTAGATGCTGGAAAGACCAGCTTTGAAAATTGCTTTTAACTCAGATGATCTACCTTTATCCTGCATGACTATCTGTCCCTTAAAGTACACAGCAGTTTCTACATGTGAAGGTTATGCATTCGTTTGTTGCCTCTTTAAGCACATACCCTGGTTTTGCTTCATAGGTGAACAGCAGGGAGGATGCTGACTGCCACTTGCTACGCGTACCTCACACAGACTGCTCATCAACTGTCCCAGCTTCAGTTGGGATAGAGTTAATTTTCTTCCTAGTAGCTGCTGTGGTTTGGATTTAGTATGAGAATAATTTTGACAGCACATATTGTTTTAGTTGTTGCTATGTTTGCCCTAAGTCAAGGACTTCTTCAGCTTCCCATAGAAGCGGAGAGGGAACATAGCCAGGACAAGCTGGGCGAAGGAATATTCCATACCATAGGTGTCACCCGCAGTATGTAAAAGGAAGTTGGCTGGGGAGCAGGGATCTGCAATCACTGCTCTGGACAGGCTGGGCAACCAATTCTCAGGTGGTGAGCGCCATTTGTATTGCATCACTGTATTTTGTATATTTTTGTAGCGTTATTTTTTCTTTTCTCTTTCATTACTGTTCTATTAAACTGTCTATCTCAGTCCCTGAGTTCTCTTTTTTACCTCCTCACCCCCATCCCATCCCCATTCTTTTTTTCCCTCTTCTTCCTACTTTACTGGGAGGGAATGGGGGGTGAATGAGTGAACGGTTGCATGGTCCTAGTTGTCAGCTGGGGTTAAACCATAACATAAAGCAAGAGTTGGAAGTAAATGATGCCAAGGAGGGCAAATCCAACACACACAGGTTTTTATCACTTCCAATATTATCATCAAGCTACTTTCCAGCACAGCAGTAGGAGTTGAGCTGAATGCCATGCACGGGTCCTCCTCCATCTTCTCCTACAACCATTGAGCCCAGTATCATTTTTACACCCAGACTTGCATCCTGGATCACAGGACGGAGTTTGACAGCTGATGTGACTATCAAGCAAGGTCAGAGCGTGCAACTCACTGAAGGACTTCTCTAGAAGTTTTCTAGATCATGTATGGAAGAATAAGATTAGAACAAGTGTTCAATGTATCTTCTTTAATTTTTGTGTGATCTGAATCACCTGAAGAACCCAGATGCATTAGCAAACTACTGAGTCCTGAACCTCTAGTTAAATGGAGGTCACCTCTTTAAATCTCTGTGTACAAAATATGCTTTGTCCGGCATGCCAATAATCCAAATCCCTTAACTGCAGTAAGCTTAGGTTTATTTCAAATGCAAGAATGAAAAAATGAAAATTGATTTTTCTGGACATTAGCATTAAAGGGTAGTCAAAGAATGAAATTCGTTTGAAGTTCGTGTGAATAACAATTACAGTACTAGCACCAAGTTTAATCTTTTTTTAAGCCCATTTACATGGAAAATGAATTTATAACAAGCTGTTGAGTCCCACAGGACATAATAAATTATTGCTTTCTCTACAGTTTTGGATATTTTCTCACCCTTTATTGCCTTCCATATATAAAACTCATAACGCAAAGCTACTAATAAGTTACAGAAAGTGTAATCCTATGAAAGAATATATTAAGTAGTCTGCCCTTCATGGATATCAAAGGGAAATATCTTTGTCAAAAATTGTCTTCCTGTTTTAGAAAAAGAACAAAGAATAATCCCAATAATTAATGGAAATGTCCCCTTGAAGCACAGACTCCTTTTAGTCATTCAAATGGATGTGGAGATCAAAAGGTGAGCTGCATGCAGTACGGGCAGATGTTGAGTCGGCAGCTCTCGTTTAGTCTTAACAAAGACGTATTCATGAGCATGGGATGAAAAGACCATTTTGCACATGATTACACTCAGCGGTGGTGGAGAGTTCTCCTCATAAATAAGGACTTCCCCTCAGGCTGCATGGCAAACAGCTGGACCTGTACAAAAAAATTTATGAAAATCTTTCCAAGATGCTGAAACACTACCCTGAATAAAGGTTTCTGCACATACTGCATTTCACCTCTTGCTTTCTGTATAATTAGCCCTACTGAGATATAGAGTTCATTAACCCAGGCAGAGCACAGTTTTAATGTGCTGCCTTGTAATACGTGGGCATATCACCGAGGAAAGAAAAAGTTTCCCTTTTCTCCCTAAAACTGAATTCTCTGGGTTATTCACATTCCACCATGAATTATAACTAGGGAAGACCAAGAAAGTAATGCTCCCAGAGGAAGAGTGAATCCTTTTGGCAGAGGCAGGGATAGAAGCATCGCCCTTTTTCCTAAATCCTATAGGCCGTTTAAAGGGGGAAAAGGGTGACTGTACAGTTCCTTTCACTGAAAGACCATATTTACACTTTTTTTACCTCTATTTGTGCTTGAAAATGATGATTTAGAGACCTTTGTTAAACCAGGAGATGCTTATTTATCTATATATGGCAGCTGTAAGGAGCACAGCAGGTCAGAGCCTCATTCCGTTAAGCACTATTTAAACTGATAGCAAGCAACATTCCCCTCCCTGAAGTTGTTAGAGTCTAAAATAAATGTTAATAGAATAACCTTCTAAATACAATGTATGTGCAGGAACTCAAAGTACTCTATTTTGAGAGACATATGAGAAGGAGAACATTGCTAATAAGGCTACATGTACACACAAGGTTGCAGGAATGCAGATGCATTTTCCCTGTTCATGCTCTTGGTGGATGTTAGCCAGCTCTGGCCTGGAGTAACCGTGCCAGCATAGCACTGTGGTGGTGGCAAAATCCTTCAACTCGTAGCAGGACTTTTTGGCCCTGGAGCTACTGGGTTTGTACTATGCAATGACTAGAGCAAGACCATTGAGAGCCCCAAAGAGGACTGAAATGGGAGCTATGCATGTAAAGGTAGATGATATGAAAAGGGTTACCTGAATGCTGCTTTAACAGGAACGTGCTTAATGATGCAGGAACCTTGAACTTGTTGGTAACCTTGCATGGCCCAAAGCTGTATAGCCCTGTCTTCTCAGTTCTCTTTAGTAGAAAGACAATATTCCTCTGTAGACAAGGATTCGGAAAAGGACATCAAAATAAGTCTTCTCTCATTTGGCTTAATTGAGTGGTGCTTTTATACTAGGACCTGTCACTACATTTACCGTCTTTTATTAAGACTAGATATACACAAAGTGTTGCAAGTGTGATAAATATCAGAATAGCCAGCTTCATATTGTGCAGCAACCATGCTTTTCTTTTCTAGACGGAGATGTGAGAATGGATGTGGCGGTCATTAAGGAAAAGTTGCAGTGTCTCAGCTCTCCATTACTGTTCATTCTCCTCCAATTTTGATTACAGACAAGACAAAAAATAAAAGGCAAAAAAAAAGAGGCAAAACCAAAAAAAGCCAAAAAAAGGATAGGAAATATTCAGCATGTAGAATAAAGTAATTGGACCCACTGCAGGTGACAGTATCCTGTGGAGATCAAACACTCAAGATATTTACCACAAGGAAATTTTCTCCCGTGAGGTCAGTAGTGCAGTATCATCATATGATTATTATTGAGATACGTAGTGAACTGAAATCTCAGCTATACTGAGCTACTTTTGCTTAATTAAAAACTTATTTGAATAGCCTAAGATCAAAGCTAATCCCAGCCTTGCAGTTTGCTGAATTTGCATCCTTTTTAGGCTAAGAAAAAAAAAAAGAAGAGGGGGAGGGCTGTGTAAAAAGGGAAAGGAATAATTCCGACAGAAAAGGAAGACAGTATATATAGATCAGACACTTCCTCTCCTCTTCTGTCACTCCCAAAAAAGTAGGTATCTTCATGTCTAGAATAGAATAGAATAGAACAGAACAGAATAGAAAAGAACAGAGTATTTCTGTTGTAAGGGACCTACAACGATCCTCTAGTCCAACTGCCTGACCAATTCAGGGCTGACCAAGATAAAACATGGTGTTAAGGGCATTGTCTAAATGCTTCTTCAACACTGACAGTCTTGGGCCATCGACTGCCTCTGTAGGAAGCCTGTTCCACTGTTTGCCCACCCTCTCAGTAAAAAAATGCTTCCTAATGTCCAGTCTAGACCTCCCCTGGCACAGCTTTGAACCATTTCCACATGTCCTGGATGCCAGGGAGAAGAACTCAGCACCTCCCTCTACACTTCCACTCCTCAGGCAGCTGTAGAGACCAATGTGGTCACCCCTCAGCCTCCCTTTCTCCAGAGGAGACAAACCCTTAGTGGCTCCTCATAGGACACTCCTTCCAGCCCGTTCACCAGTTTTGTTGCCCTCCTCTGCACACATTCAAGGACTTCCATGCTCGCTCACTCCCCTTGGTTGGGATAGGGTAGAGAATCAGAAGGGTAACAGTGAGAAAACTTGTGGGTTGAAATAGACAGTTCAATAGGTAAAGCAAAAGCTGTGCACACAAGCAAAGCAAAACAAGGAATTCATTCACTACTTCCCATGGGCAGGAAGGTGTTCAGCCATCTCCAGGACAGCAGGGCTCCACCACATGTAACAGTTACTTGGGAAGACAAACACCATGGCTCCGAACACCCTCCCCTTCCTTCTTCTTCCCCCAGCTTGATATGCTGAGTATGAGGTCATATAGTATAGAATATCCCTTTGGTCAGTTGGGATCAGCTGTCCCAGCTGTGTCCCCTCCCAGCTTCTTGACCACCCCCAGCCTGCTGGCTGGTGGGGTGGTATGAGAAGCAGAAAAGGCCCTGGACTCCGTGTAAGCACTGCTCAGCAATAAGGAAACCATCCCTGTTATTATCTACACTGTTTCCAGCACAAATCCAAAACGTAGACCCATACTAGCTACTATGAAGAAAATTAACTCTACCCCAGCCAAACCCAGCACATTAACCCATCATCCTTGTTTGAAATTCTTCCTTTTGGAAAATGACAAACCTCATTACCACTTTGGGAAGCTTATCTCTGTCTTCCCTATCGTTTAACCACTTCCTTTTGTCTTAATCCTCCTCTCACTCTTGTGATACCTTTGAGGTTGAGGAGTTTGCAGAGCTGACTGTCAGCATTAACGCCAGGTTAAAGTCGCCTTAGAGATATATTGTATGTGCCCAATGGTGACAGTCTGTTCCCTATGACCTAAGTGTCCCTGTTCCCTTGAGCTGCAAGTAAAGAGAGGTACAGGAAGGCTCCTATGAGTTATGTATCAAAAGCACCGCATTTAATCCTTATTTAGAAGCAGACAGGCATATGGTTACATTTCAATCGGGTCAGCAGCAGAAAGTTGAGCACTTAGGCATAAATAGAAACCTACACCACTGGGCTGTGTCACTGCTGACCACTCTTTTGGGAAGTCATCTAAATCCCATCTGAAACCATGGGGCAACATCACCAATGACTTAGGTGAGGTTTGCATCAGGCAACCTAATTCAAACATGTTCTTTCACACACTAAAAGATAAAATTGTCTTTCAGACATTGTCTTGCCTGGTACACCTTCCAATGCTAGGAGAAATATTGAGACAGAAAATCCAAGTTCACCAAGTTCAACACAAGATAAGGCTTGGTGCATTTTCACTGTGGTGTGAAGTCACCACTGAGATCACTACCTCAAAGCCAGTTTGCAGGTATCTGCCTATATTTTTCTGCTGAGGTAAGCGTGGCTGTATCCATAGGTTTCTATTAACCCTGAATTTCTTCTTCAGGGACTTAGTCAAAACAGTTCATAAGTTTCCCTGTTTTTCAAAAATTTCGGGTCAAACCCAGGTAACTAATCATTCATGTGACTGTGATCACCTAATTTGGTCATGGATCTTAAACTTATTTTTTCTCATACTTAAAATTATCAAGGATCTAGGGCCAGCAATTTCAGTTAGTCAAATGAGGCATTGCTGTAAGAAAGTATACTCATGGTTAGCACAGACATACCTTCTTTCAAAATTACATCGTGACTTCAACTTTCATATGGCTACAAGAGTTCAAGAGTTCAAATAAGCTTTTTTATGAAGCCTTTTTGGGCATTGCTAACCTTTTAGTAATCCAGTCACTCTGTTTAGTTATATCAGATTCATTTTAACTTTGCATCTTTCAGGCTGCCAGACAACTCTACTCTCAATCATGAATACTAAACCAGATTAAAGCTATAACATAAAGAACACAGCAATGAACAATTATTTAAAATGGCCACATTCAGTGTGAACAATTTACAGCAACAATATGAAATCAAGAGACTTCAATTAAATTGTTATGCATCAGTTTCATTTCCAACATGTTACAGCAAAACAATCCAAAGCAGCAAGAGATCCTTAACAAGGTAAATAATTGCCCAGCTACTTCAAACCCGTGTTTAAAAACCAAAACCAAAACCAAAACCAACCAACCAACCAAAGGAAATCTTGACGCTTCATAGTACCTACCTATGTAAAGAGCGGGAAAACAGCCATTACATACACAGAATACAGAAAACAATGCGAGATGAATTGGATTTCTTCAAAATACAAGGATAGCCGGATATTAAAAGGTGACACATCGGAATTACTATAGTTTGCTTCTCATGAATGTAACTCCCAGAAAAACATCTATGGTTTTTTTACATGAGCACTTTTAAAGAAATGAAGTAGGGACAAACCCTGAAATAGCTTTCCCAGACCTCTGCCTTTCAGGATGTTTTCATGCTCCACATAATAAACCATTTTACCTGTTTTCTACTGTAGTGTGCAGAAACATACGCATTACAGGCTTCAAGAAAGCAGTCTTTATTATCCTGCACACAATAGTTAGGCCCCCTGTGTAACATTCTTTTGCTGACTTGCTGTTCTGCACCCTGTGATCCAACTTTTGATGCTTTCAGCTGTTTTGTGCAGTATGTACAGAGCAGGTTTTTTTCAAGGCCAGATACATTAGTTAGATAGCAATACTTCCTGCTGGTGGTACAAGTGTCACATATTTTTTCCTATTATACTTTTAATTCATTAAGGCAGTTATGACAGGAGGCTTGGCCTCAGCATCAAGGACAGAAAGACAGACTTGACTTTGTTGTGCCCATGAGAATAGATTCTGAAATCACAGAATCATACCATATATATACATATAAATACACACACACATTTATCTTATGTAATGCAGATTCTGACCTGTCTCTTCCTGTGTACTCCAGGCCTTGAGCTAGTGCAATTTCAGCCTAAGTTTTTTATGAGCAGGGATGATCCCCAATGGTAAGAGAGTGCTTATCATTGAGTTCATAAACTGGTCTCAGTTACTGAAGTTAAGTACACAAACAAATGATTTACTTAAGCTGACACTGCAGCTTTGATTAAATGTCTTGTCCCTGAATGATTCAGAGTGAGTATATAACTAAAAAAAAAAAATAAAATTTCTATTAAAGGGACTTTTTGGCATCTTGGTTTTCTTCAATTCTATGAGAAGCCAAAATAATAACATTAAATAATTAATGCTTTCCATGTTTCACAAGCGTTATGTCATTGACCTTTGACTGTCCATTTTCAAGGTGGATAGATAGGTATCATTATCCAAAATATTGAACCACTTTAGGAAGGTTTAAAAATATACACACCATACAGGGTAGCACAAAGTTAGGCACCTACTGTTATGTTTTTCTGTATGTAATCCACTTTTTTGAGAGGTAAAATTTACTAGCACCATTCAGTGATACATACTTTCGAAATGAAACCTTTTGTCATGGTAAGAGTAAAAGGTAGATTAAGGTGCTGAAATTTGGGTTACCAATTTCTTTGCCATGTGATTTATTCCAAGCCAGAGCAGAAAGAAACAGAGTCAAATGAAAACATCATAGAGAAACACCTGGGTTCCCACCGCAGTGCTACTGTCAATACACCAGATTGTCTCTCCTGGTCTCTAACAACCAGAATTGCAGCTACTTACCCATTTTAAAATTACGAGAAAGGAAAATGAATTTTTATTTGCAAGTCAAATGTGGGTGAATATTTTAGAGGCCATGTTTGTGATGAAAAAGCTTTATTAACTTTTCTGCAATATATACATATAATGAGAAAGTCACCTTCAGGAAGACAACTTGTGATTCGCTTAAAATCATACTGGCTTACACACTGTGAAAATAAAATGCTTTCTGTTTCTCACTAGTTTACTTTTCTCCCACCTGCTCTTGTTCTCCTTTTATATGGAAATCACATTATAATCAATAGGCAATGGCATTTCCACAGTCATATTACAGAGAATGTGTGTGAAGCATACACAAAACAGCTCACAACATATCAGGCACTTTAAGTACAGCAATATCTTGATATCTAGATAGTGAAAATAGGCTTAATTCTTAACAGCTGCTATGTGGATTTTTGTAATCACTGTAGCAAACTACTGGGCTACCAAAGTCTTCTAAGGCTTTGCTACCTGGCTCAGAAACTGAGCAGGTCCAGGCTATGCCCCTCTCAGCATCCCTTTGCCATCTCGGTACACATCTGGAAATAAGGACCCATGGCCATCTTTTTCCAGCTACTCCAACCTTTAAAACAGGCCCTTGAAAAAAAAGATATTTAAGAAACAAATTTCTCTGACACAATGTAGCAAGCATCCCTATTCATCTTGGTATTTTTGCTCTGCTTTGTCCTCATGTCCCATGTCAACTCAAGCAGACTTAAAAACCAATAGCTATATCCCAATTTTATACATTTTAATCTTGAAACAGAAGAGACTTAATTACTTCAGCTGTGATCTGAAAGTGAGAGAGAAGACATTTCTTAGAACTCCAATTACAAAGAGCTTTGGTCAATGGTAGCAAATAGGATTTTTAAAGTGATTTGACTCTAAGCCTATGGGTGAAGGAAATGTTCTCAAAAGGAATTATTTGAACTCCATTTTCCCTTTAGTTGCTATGTTTCATCACTAGTAAAAAATAAAGAAAAAAAAAGAGTATTTATGCAATTCTCTTCACCCAAGTATTCAGCCATTGATGAAACTGATACTATTCACCTATTCTATATGGAAAGGAAGAAAAGAGACCAGTATGGCTGATTCAAGACCTGCTGGTCAACCTAAAGGGCAAGCTGGAAATGCAAAGGCAATAGAAGCAGGGACAGGTATCCTGGGAAGGGTATAGGGACGCTGCTCAGTTGTGTAGGGATGGGGTCAGGAAGGTCAAGGTGCAGCTGGAGCTGAGCATGGCAAGGGATGTAAAGAAGGGCTTCTACAGGTATGTCAGCCAGGAAAGGAAGGTCAAAAAAAGCATATCGCCCCTGATGAACATAACTGGCAAACTGGTAACAGACGAGGAGAAGGCTGAGGTACTCCACAACTTTTTTGCCTCAGTCTTCACTAGTAATGTCTCTTCCTACACCTATTGAGTGGATGGACCTCAAGGAAGGGACTGGGGGAACAAAGTCCCTCCCACTGTAAGCGAAAATCAGGTTTGTGACCACCTGAGGAACCTGAGAACACAGAAGTCTATGGGACCTAACAAGATGCATCATGGAGTCCTGAGGTG
>VYZM01016751.1:207557-234911 GCA_013398915.1 Dromas ardeola
TCAAAAGTTCACGTTAAGAAAAAACAAACCAAAAAACCAAACAACCTTGCCATGCTCCATTCTCTGGTTCCTGCATTAAAAATGAATGTTCCCTCACTTTAGGGGCCAAGAGGATAAATCAGAGGGATGAATTCAACGTTATACATAAACAGATTCCTAACCTCCACTTGGAAAGTGGCTCCCTGTGTAGAGAGGAACTAAAGCAATGTAAAACTTTAATGTGCACATGCTGATGCCTTTCAGAAAAAGTGCAGGTGGGAGCCGCCTTGCTAAGAATAATAGAAGGATGAGGGTTCAGAAGTCATATTCCATCAAAATTAATGTCAGCATATGCTTTTAGTACACAGGACATCTGAAAGATGGGGCTTCAAAGTTCAAGCTATTTCTGTTTCATTTGGGGAGAAAATAGTAACAGCACATTATGCATAAGAAAAGTTTTACATGTTTGAGTTATCCATTGAACACACACCAACCAAAACCATGTTAACCTCACGCTACACTTTCCAAAAAGGGAGTCTATCAGAATACTGCAATAAAAAAAACCCAAGGAGAATATAGCCGGAAATGCAATATATATATATGTCAATACTGCAGCACTTAATGATGCTATAAAGTTTCTCTTTTTTTTAAAATATTGATTTAAAAATATGAACTCATGAACAAAAAATAGAAGAGAATAAAAAATCATTGCTATGTTAATTATAGCAAATGCCATTATGGAGCTGAGTGAAATAATTTTGCGTATTCTTAGATTCCACTAAGGAAGAATGTATTGATGAGAGTGTTCCATTTGTCAATCAAAATTAAGGACTCAAACACTTTATGAGCATCCACCTAATTTTTTAAAGTTGCTGCATTTTTATCATAGGGTAGGAAAACTTTAGTAACATGCTTAATTTTATCATTATTCACCTGCTTATGTAAAAAATAATTGAAAATTAAAAAGTTCAGCCATATAAAACAATAATTTGCACTCCTCTTTGGTGTCACATACAAATTTTCCTAATATTGCTGTTTGGCCTAGGGTCCTATGGAAGTATTTGATGGCTGACGTTACGGTTTGCTTTCCTGAACTAGTGAAATACAAGCATGAGAAGGAATCAATAGTATTGAAGCGAGGCGCTGAATTTTTCAAAGTTCATTTCAGATATGTAAAATGGAATTGCTTCTTTTCAGTCATATGATGCAATTGTTATTTAATCTGTAGTAATTTTAGATGTAGTTTTATAACACAACAGCTGTACTATGTCAGTCCAAAAGTGCATATTGCCCAGTTTCCTGCCTCCAGCTGCACCTGTGAGCAACTGGCTTAAAAAGAATGAGAAAGGGCAAACCACATGCTGCTTCTTCCCAATGCAACTTGCTTCAGACTTCAACAATATGCAGCACAAAGGACTGCCTGAGTCATTAGTACAATATATATTTTGCAGCCATATGTGGATCCCAAGTCTTTAAACGGATTTCTCTTCCAGAACGTGTCCAGTCTGCCTTTTCATTTTTTCATGTGAACTTTAGGCCGCCACAACAAACTTCGGCAGAGAGCACAGTTTGCTATCTGTTTGATCAGGAGCCACCTTCTTTAGTTGTTTTGAACTAGCCTCCTACTAGCATGTCCTGGAGACGGTGAGAAAATCGATTCACTTCCTCCATGACATGATGATTTGTGTACCTGCCTCCTGAAATCCTTCTAATCCCAGTTGGAGAGTCCTACTTTACTTAGGTAGACCCAATACAGAAGCTGCATGGTACTTTTGATCTTCCTTGTTGTCCCTTTCTGAAGTTTCCCCACTTCTACTATATCTTCTATTGTTTCTTTGTTTTTAAGATGAGGAGATCAGAACTATGCACATTATTAAAGAGACAGCTGTCAAAATGAAGTCCTCTGTTTCGCTTAATTCTTTCCTAACAGTTTCCAACCTTTCTTTTGTTTTTGATCTCAGAGTGGTTTTGATCATGAATCTGTCATTTTCATGGAACTATACAGCATTTAGTATCTGTAAATACACATTTTGAAAATCATCTCCATGTTACGGTAAAGTTTAGATTTATTTTGAACATTCCATTATTCTATATTAGACAGCATGTTGCAAAACTGTCACAACATTTTAGCACCACTTTATCAGTGTATCTATCCTTACTAATCCCTCTCAGATGGCGAACAAAAGCACATAGATAGGAGGTGAGTCACACACAGTGGTTGCAATGACATGCAAGATCAACATTCTCTCTCTATTCTGCTGTCATATAGCTTGGATTAGGCGTTTTCTTTCTTAGCCCACCTAGAACTGCATCAGGCTTGACAAGGCTTAGCAGCTAAATGGCTATACTAGTTTTAAGTTTTATGGAGCTATGTAAATTATATGCTGCTTTCCCTGCTTCCCTCAAAACAACTAAGTAGTCCCAGGAAAGCCTAGGAGGCCTGCAAAACATAACCTGATTGTAACATGCTTTTATCCAATATTTCAGCATTTATAACAGCATTCACTCATTATATGATAAATTGGAGATTCTTTGTATCCAACATCCCAGACTACCTGTGCTCCCACCATCAGTACCAGAGCCAAATTACAAAGATGTTACGAACACAATATCCTTCAGAGATTGCATATGAGCAAATCCCACCACTACATTGTTAGAACAATATTACCCTGTCCCCATATAGATTGTTTTCCATACTACTCTTACACTTCATGCCAGGAGCAAGTAACTGATTAAACATTGAGACACAGCTAGGTTTTGAAGGCTTACAGAAAATCTATTTTCTGAGGACATGGACTCTCCAATGAAGAGCATTTCCAACTTCATAAATTCCAGAGCCACGGTCATTGTCAAAACATGGCTTAAGTGCTAGAAAAAAAAAAACAACTCCCTTCCTTCTATAACAGGAAAAGATCTTGCTCATAGTTCTCATCAAATGAAACACTTGCATTATTCTCAGAGCTTTCCACAGAACTTCTTGTAAAGGGAGGATATTCCATGTTTCTTTACTGTTTTCTGTTGGTCTTTCCTTTGCCTCCCGCAGGCAAAGAACAGTCCAGGAGGGGATTTTGTCATTACAAATTGAAGCAGAGCCTTCCTCTATTGCCCAGAGGAAGGGGCATGGCTTCCAGAAGGGGGTGAATGAAAAGATTTTTATTTTCATTCAGCATATGCTGTGCTAATTTTAAAGTTTTCCTTGATGTACTGCCAAAGAGACCTACTTCTAGGTTTTTAACCTTTCCCATGCTAGCTATTCCTGGCTTTCATGACTGTTGATTCCAGCAGACATTGTGGTGGCCAACACAGTAAGACTTCACACTAAATCAGCACTAATATTTTTGTCTGACTAGCATTATACATTTGAACGATTAACCTGGAGCATCTCTTCTTTTATGCTCCAGTTATGAGTTTTCCAGGACAAGGACCATCCTTCTGTTTATGTTGTATGGCACACTGCACAGAGGACTTCTGGTTCAATTGCCAGGTGTCACTGTAAAAGGCAGATTAAACTGATGCAGGACACAACTAGATGCACATCTGCCAAGTCAGGCTTTAAAACATATTTTCCCATAATTTCTTACTTGCATTCAGATTTCTGAGATACATATTCTAAATTTGTCTTCATTTAGCTGAAAACTTAGCCTTTAGAGCATAAGTTGGTAGTCTTTTTCCTCAGGTTTCCCTGCCTTTGTCTTCATCCTCATCACCCTTGCATGGATCTATAAAAATTTGAGTTTAGCAGCTCATTCTCTTCTACATCAAGAACAAATATTTATTTCTTGGCACATTCATTAGTTTGTATTATTTTATCTGGGCAACTTCAAGCAAGCAAAGGAATTGTTACTCACCTTTCAGCTAGTTTTCTTTTATAGATATACTACTTTAAGATTAAGCCTGTTTCAGAGGTTTCATACTGTGCTTGTTTTTCAAACTTCTAATGCTAAAGATTAACTGACATTGCTAGAGCTATTCCAACATGAAGCTTTTATTTTATGTGATGTAACAAAAAAAAAAATTAATCTATTTTCAATCACCTGTTATTCTGTAAGTAATCATAATTTATTAGTCTTGATTTCATGCAAGGGATGTTGCCACATGAAATCCTATCGTTATGTTTCCAATTATTAACATTTTCTCCAGAAGCCCTGAAATGCAGCGTTTCGCTATTCACTATTCAAAACTCTGAACTCTCTAAATTTCTCTCTAGAGCTGCATTGAAGACAATTTAATCATTCTTCATGTTAATGGCATTAATTATTGTACATAAGAGTTTTTTCCTATGGTATCTTAAGCAATGGTTCAGTGTTAATATAAGTGGCTAACAGATCAACCAAGAAAGCATTTTTTATGAAGAGATAGTGGCTGCTGTCTCAAATTCCTTTTCTTTTATGTAACTTCTAATTCCCCTGTACTGCTTTCTTATGCAAGTTTTCTCTTTCCTAATCTACTAAACTGTCATTTATGATTAATCTTAAATTAATTTTATTACACGCATCTCATGCTCTTGATAGAAAAGCAGTTCAGTATTTCACAGAATCATTGACAGTTTGTATTCAGCTCTATGCCTTTCTCAAATTAAGTCCTCTCCTTTTTTTATTGGGGAGACAAAATTAAAAAAGCCTCTCTGTTAGCTGGATTTTGATGTACATTAAAGCTTTTAATGTTCTATCTGCTCGCTTAATTGCTTAGAAACTCTGAGCAAGCAATTTATAGTGAAACCAAATTTCATATTCTTAACATATATGAAGTAATAGCTCAAGTAACACAAGCAATTGAGCAAAAGGAGTTGAAAGGACAGGGGATGCAAAATGTGATCTGCATCACTTCAGTTTGGCAAATCTCTTCTGGGCAATAGCAATTCATGGGCCTGGAAATCAAGGGCAGAAAACCTGAGCTTCTTGAGAGCTGAAGCAGCACCCACAGCATCCAGGGTTCTCCTATTGCTAAGGAAGCCCTGAGAAGCCAAGATAGCTGGTCGTGTTACTCCTGGGATCCAGCAGCTCAGTAAAAACATCCCATCTGCAGAGTAACAGTTATGTTCATTTTTCATCAAGGTATCACCTTTCTTTGTTTGAAAAAATTCAGAGTTTAAAAAATTAATATGGATGCTTTTACTTCCTATATTTGAAATACTTTGTCCGGACTAAATAACACCATATGCTAATAGGATAGGAAATATTCTGCAAGGACAAAAAAGCGCTCTGGTATTTGCCTCTGCATATGAAACCCGTTGATTAAAAGAAGCCAAACACACACCACCTCAGGTAATTTCAGTTCTAAAAGCCAGAATCTACAAGCCAGTGATTTCCTTAATGGAAGAGTTTTAACATTTCTTGTGGGAATATCAGGCACTCGAGCACTATTGAAAAAAATGCCACTTACAGTTTAAGAAAAATTACTGTCAAATGAATAATGGCTGCTCAAGGCACATGTTATCTATTTCTGCAATTAGCAGAGAAATCCTGTTGTAAGACTATTTAAAGCATCAATTTTACTGCCACAGAAAAGCAGCAATGTGTGTTAGTTGCATTTGGCAGCACCACTGTGCTTGTAGTTAAAGGCCTGTCAGACTTACTGTTACAAGGCTTTATTTTGAGAATCGCGCAACTATGAGATACAGATTTTCTCCAGATGAAGTCTGCATTCAAGATTTGCCCCTGGGAAGGAGTTTCTTCTTACAGAAAAACAGTAAGTCAAAGGGGATATTTCTTTTTTAATGTTAAAAGGATTAAAATCCTAAATTTACGTTGTAGTAAATTACGCAGATGTTAATATTCTTCCTGAAGAAGTGGATATGAGAGGTAATGTCCAGACTGTCACCCTCAGAGCTATGTGTCCATTCAATGTGTTGTCTCCCATCAGGTCACATGCTAATAGCACTATATACCTTAAGAGTCTGATGATAGTCTTTCCATAGAGAAATTTGAATAACTGCTTAGTGACTATATCTGCACTTTGCAGTAAAGTATGGACACACCTCCCTGAAAACAATTTCCAGACCTACCTCCTTTCTGAAGTAGTGGTAAAATATCTCTCTCTATATATATGTAAAATCTCTGATTTCTAGGGCATCTGCTCTAGCATGACTGTTTTAACCTAGAAATGGGAATTGCCGGCATGTATGCACAACACTTCCATGCTGACAACTCCAACATTCACTTGGCTATACAAAATGTATCAGGGTTGAAAACCTCCTGCCTGTTACTCACCTATGTGTACGAAAAGAGAAAACTTGGAATAAATGAACATCACAACCAGAATAGACAGGACAAAGAAAGGAGAACTGGACAGGGTCATGACAGAACATGCAGTTGATAATACAAAATTCAGTATCTGTACGCAGTGCTGTCTCTAGATTTCTGGATCCTGATATGAGCTACGCCACCCCCCACCCGTCCTTCTCATTAGTGTCTCCAGATCCAGGCCCACAGGACAGATGTCAGTATTTTCTCACCACACCCCTCATCAGACCAGAGAGCCAGGGCATACCCTTGTCACATCAAGTCAAAGCCGTGAGGAGATCTATTAATCCAAAAATTCAACTTGAAATCAAACTTCCCCTGAATATAAACTTTGGAAGATCTTGCTATATTTTGTGTATGTGTATATGTGTTTAGAGACTTCCTGAGTAAAAAGAGGCCTCTGTGTCTCTTACCATAAGCTAGGATACAGATGTTAGCTTTGCAAACACTACTTTTTGCACTTTTAATGGTATTTACTATCTGTCTGCAACATACAGAGCTAGTCAATACCAAACACTTTGCACTCTCAGGGAACACTATCCAGACTGCAATGTCTCCTATGAGATAGTCCTGATGGAAAACGAATGTATTTACTTCACATAAAGTATAATAAATAAGCCTTAATAATGTACAGAGAACACAAAATTGATGGCAGGTAAAGTTTCCCTGCTGCCTGAGACAGGAGATTTCCTCTGAAGTAGTTGTCTCCGTACTGTATTTCTTGTGTAATCTGGCTGACCCTTTTATTCGGAGTCTGCGCTCAGCAAATTGCATGCACTTGTGATTTCTTGCTGTGGTGGTCGAATTGGTGCTAAATAGCACACATTGTGCAAGCTGGTTGGTCTGAAGGAACGCGTCTGTGGGAAGCAAAGTGAGGCCTGGGCATTGAAGAGAGTATGCAGCTGCATCGTTGTGCAACATCCTCTTAGACATTAATAAGATGTGATGTGACTTTCCCTGGGAGAAAGTCTAACACAATGCAATGCTCCCATCTTATTAACTGACATTACATAGTATTAGATTTTCATACAGTGGTGTTCACTGGTCAGAAAACATTGTCTCATATTCACTTCAATACAAATCAGATATACAGTAAGAAGAAAATCTGAAATGGTACATTTTGCCCTCTTTAAACTAGATTTCTAGCATTACTCATTTCATGTTTCCTGTTTAAGGGTATTACATCATATTCCACATGAGCAGGAAAGAGAAAATCAACAGTGAAATCAATGTATATATTCCATACCTACATTTTAGTGGAATTCTTTCTCTGCCCCATAAAAGAAAAAAATCAAATGTTATCCTATTAGTTTCACTCCTCCCTGCAGAGTCTAAAATAATGATAAAATTTAAAACATTTTGTCACTTATTCTATGACTTTCAAACTTGTGTCACATCCTTGCTCATTGAATCTGGCACATTCTCATGGTAAAAGAAGGAGAAGGTATATCAGAAGAAGGATTCAGCCCTGAGGCAGCAGACACAGTAAGTGTAACTTTAAGTGCTCTAACATGCTTTAGTTCATCTAGTGGAGGCCTGAGAAGAGAATAAGGACATTGAAACAACACTAACTGTCTTTTAACCATTCTGTCTCTGCAGGGATGATGAAACCTAAACTGTCTATTCTCTCATGGCATGAATGCCCCGATTCCAGACTTGTTTATGTATTCCTTACAAGACAAGATATTTAATAAATTGACTATAAAGTGAATCTGAAATCACTTTTTTGCCTCCTCCTACCCTTGTGGATGGAAATCCTTGGTGTTTTGATGGTGTGCCAGTAAAATGGAGGGTGTCCAAGGCATAAATCCCCAGCATATCCCAGATATTGCCCTAAGTCATACATTTTTTCCTTCATTCCTGATATAGCTGGTATAAGACTCCGAGCTGTAAGAACAACTGCAGTGCTCTGCACAAATTGCACATAAAGGACAGATACTCAGTCCATTTAAGCCCTAAGACCATACCTGTTTCTCTAGGCTCCATTCTTTCAGTGCTGCATTTCGCTATGGCATCCAGTAGCAAGTAAAGTTTTGCTTCTGGAAGGGTCCAGTGAAGAGACTCTCCAGTGACCTCACAGGAGTCCCTTGCCCTGGGGCAAATGCTGCTGGCAAAATCTGTGTATTGGCACACAGGAAGGCCCTGTATACATATGCATGTTTCCTTTGTGCAGGTCACAGTGTTACAGCTTTGACAAGAAAGCAAAGTCAACGTAGACGGAATATGAGAGGGTGTTTGACAGAGAGCTTGACATCTCTCTACAGCCATAGCTGATTTGTTGAAATTCCTTGACTGTGTATAGTTGCAGACAGTGAAGTCACTTTAACCCTGGGGTTTTTTTGTGGGTTAATAACAGTCGGTGTCTGTTGCTTCAGTTTTGTTTTCTGATTTTGTATTATTTTCTTAGAGGATTGGGGGGCTTTTACACCCCCTTCCCCTGGCAGTAAATTGATATATGTTGTCAGATGTAGCTTCAGAGTCAGTCAAAAAGAATAAATTGCTGGATTGAATATGTACTTGTTTCAAATATATTAATTTATTTTGTCACTGAAAAGATAAAATTAACTGTTGTAACTAAGACATTAGTCAAGAATTTGACTCTGAGCCCAGCTTTTTATTTGCATTAGGGTCACAAGCTTATCAAAGAAACAAGTGTGAATTTGAAGACATATGAAAGTGACACCTGTTTGTGTTACACCCCTCCAAGGCTCCCCATTCTCTTACTCTGTGAAGCCTTTCCAGTCCAGCAACTTCTAAGAGCATTTAAAAATGTATTCTTCCTCGACAAGTGCTTCTGTTTACAGTACAGCTTTCAAGAGCTGACAGGTATGCCTTAGTGCACTAATTTATTTACCCCATTCACATGCAAAGCTGCACACAGCTTCTTGGTGCTGTCTCAGGTTGAGAACTGAAAGCACGCTATAGCCAGTTAGTTACTGAATTTTGACATGGAGCCATCCATGTCAACTCAGCTTACAGATCGGAGTTTCTGAGTAACTCTCCTGCCAAGCGCAGAACAGGGTGCAGCCCTGGGTGATTTGTACACTCCTGTTCCAAAAGCAGTAATCAGCCTGGCGATTACTAAACCCTTTTTCTTGCAAAAAGGGAGTTTCAGAACACACCCTCAAAACAGTTGTTTTGCTAAAAAAAGCAAGCCGACTCCCTGGTGCTTGAAGTTTGCGAAACCCATAGGTAATTTTACAAAATATTTCCAAAATTAGCCAAGATAATGAGTTTCCTAAGAAATCTTGTAGAAAGTGGAATTTAAAATACTTAGGTTTTTGCATCATCAATGACTATAAAAAGAAATACCAATCTTTCAATCAAAAAGAAAGTAAAGCATGTGCTTTCCTACTTTTAAAACTGTAATATGGAAGTTAACTTCTTCGCTCAGGGTCTTAGATGCAACCAGTTCACCTTTTGTTATAGACTTATCCTGCCATTACTTGTCTCCATTTCTTTCACTTACATGTTCCCAGCCCTGCCTGATATTTATTCTGACAGCCTCTGTGTTAATAATAAAACTCTAAAAAATACTAGTAATCTTGATTGACGCGTAGGCATAGAAATTTCAGAAAATGTCGACCGTGTGTTAGAGCTCCCATTCCAGATACTTCACTCCGCTCTTAAAAAACAAAGAAATCCCAAACAAGCTCTATTAATTCTCCTCAGGAAGGCTGAATACAGAACATTCATAGCCAAAGTGAAATTCACGGTCAGGATATAGTGTTTTGAAATGCTTTTTCCCTTGTTGTTGTCTGTAATAGTCCATGCAGACACTTCCTCTCTAAAGGATAATATTAAGAGGAGCTTAAAAACTCTGCAAAAAGCCAGTGAGACCCCCTGCCAAGAGACAAAGCAATGCTCATGGAAAGTAAAACCGCTTATTTTATCCTCCTATCTTTCCCCGCCCCATTTCACACAGTAAATGCAAGTGAAATGAAACAGGAGACAGCGAAACCAAGACACCCGGTGCAGAGAACAAAGAAAAGCAAGCAGAAAAACATCCAAAGGAAGAGCTGATAAAAAAATAACACACCTCTCCTGAAATACCTCTGTCCAATTATTTCTATCTATCTAGTGTGTTCAGGGAGGTATATTCATTTGTGTTTAATGTTTTAGGCATGGTTTTGTGCTGTAGCCACTGTAACAATGGACACGTTATTTTCTTTTACTGATCATGGTTTCAGCTGTACTATATCCAATAATTAGGAATCCATCTTCAAGTGAATCTGAAGCTGCAGTAGGTCCTTGTAAGCAAAATGATGGTGTGCCCCATAAAGCAGAGAATGGAGAAAGGTCTGCAATGGCCTCTGTAGTTGTACAGTGAGGTAATGCGCTATGATAACTAAATATGTACAAATAAAAGTTCACCTAATGTTTAGGTAGGATTGGTGACCAATGAAGAAAATCTACTAAGCCTATTTATTTTTGCACTACCCCAATAAACTGAAAGTCTGAAAAATAATTGTAGAATTCAATACCAACGTGAAATGCTTTGTTCAATGCGGAACAAAACATAATGTTGTTTTTTTCAGAGTAAGACAGAAGAGTCTGTTTACTACTTTCATTTTTAATTAATCATTAATTGCTTGCCATTATTCAGAGTAAAACAAAATCAGAGTTTTGTTTTGTTTTGTTTTTAAAGCCTTTCCCCAGAATCTGTCTCCCCTTTTCCTAATGCTAACAGCACAAACCGTGTAAGGGGCAAAAAATGTTTGTCTGTGCTGTAAAACCAGAGCTTGGGAGAGCAACCTCCAGAAGTTGTCTGCCTGCATTTCCAGGCAAGCTGGACAAGCATCCTCAGGGTGCAGCACGCACCTGCACTGCTGTCTTGCGTCTTCCCACTGTCTCTGCCTGTGATACTGAAGGGCAAGTAGCCAAGCTCAAGCCAGCAGTGGGCAAGATAAGCCTCCACTCAGTGTATGCTGTCCACTGAGTCCATTGACAACTGCTACAGCCCATAATACGTCCTTTCTTTCTTAGCAGGCACTGGAAATAGAGGACATATAATATGGAGTATTTCTTTTGTGTCCTGCTTTTTTAAAACTTGGCCACAGCTTATACACAATAATTCACCTTGTCAAACACTGGCAAGTTTGTTGACAAACTCTGGTCTAGCTCAACAGCTTCTTGCTGCAGCATGTGCAACATGAACACAATGTCCCAGTGAGACTGATGTTCCGTGCCCGTAACTCAGGGGTAGGATGTTGTTTTGCCCTAAAAAGGAGCCATTGACTGCTCCTGTGGCTATTCTTAACTGCCATGAAACAAAGACTAATCTTTGAGAATAACCAATGCTACTAAGCTGACCTTTTCAGCCCTCATTTTGAACTTCCTGGTCTTCTTTATACCCCACTATACGTTTTCAGCTGTCATTTTTCCTCCTCTTCTGCTTTGTCTACTCTTTTTGAAGAGTAAGCAATATATTGAGCAGAAAGTACATTTTTGTCCTAGCAAGAAACTTTGTACAGATTCTGGGGCCAAACCCCAGTTATGCTTTCATCTCCTCCTTGATATATATTGTGCTGTGCACCCTTGCCTGAGAGGCACTGTGTAAAAGTAAGCAACAGTGTAAAACATGAGACCACAAGACATTTGCAGAGGAGCAGCACCACCTCCTAGCACACGATTTCCTCCTTTGTTTTCCAAAGGCAATCAATCACGTGTCAGTGAAGAACCTCCCACCTTTCCTGATTTTTTTTCTTTGTAGAATATATTAGTTAAATCTTCTACTTTGACAGCCAAAGGGAAATCTCAGGCTGAAATGGTGTCCCCATTTGAAACACAAATTTGTCATACCCTTTTAATCCTGTAACGCTTATCTCCTTTGCCACCTTTGGGGTGTATAGACTTTCACTATCATCAAAGTCCCAAGCTCTCTCTCTTCCATTTCCCCATTATAATCCTATAAATAAACATTGTAAGAACAAAAAGGACTGGTTTCTGTATGGGTGGGGGAAGGGGTTCCTGGGTGATTTTTGAAAGGACACCACTAAGCTAATCACTTGCCTTGCAGACATGTGCCCATCTTTTCGGGCTTGCCAAAACTTTCATTTGCGTGCTTTCATTTTGTGTCAGATTAACCCAATGAAGTGACTTGACAGCCAGATTCAGATCCAAAATGGGCTTGTTTCATAGCCTGCAAGCTCAAATTATTTCCAAGCTTTTTCATATGTCAGCTGCTGTAAACATGCATGGAGATAACAGCAAATATCAGAGGTTTGACTGAGCTGGCATTGCAGCTCTCAGCACCGCTTCTTGAAGTGTTCGAAGATATCTTAGTAACACTATTCATTTTTTCATTAAAAAATTCGTTTAATGCCTTGCAGAGTGTTAAAGAAACTAAAAAGAAAAGACTTTCCTCCATGATCACTTGCATTAAACTGCTTTAAAGACAAAATGCTGATGGAGGATATTTAACAAATGCGAATCATAGGAATTTCAAGAAGCAGTGTGTATTTCCAGACTTTTCTGTACCCTTCATTTTTCACATAGATTTGTACCAAAATCCTAGTTCAGACTTAGTAATTTCAGACACTATATGGAATTGCAATGTCTAAATGGGTATGCTGTGAAAAATAACCAAGGGTCTAGGCCAGATGCTAGTATTTCGGAGCTCACTTGTTTCTGTTCATATGCAATATTGGTAAGTTTTTTATGAAAATTAACTTATTTTTGTGCTGTAAACCTAGAACATAGCAGGAAAGTTCATTCTCCAAAGAAAAAACCCACAAAACTCTCATTAGCTTCAGTGATGTCTGGATTAGGCACTGTTGTTTTTTTTTCTGGGACACCAATCATTTGCCAAAAAATCACTACCATGAGAAATCTGAATCATATTCTATCATTCTTAGGCTCTGTAAAGCAGCAGATCTGAGCTAAGAATTAAAATAATGGTGCAAGCTGCTACTTTAAAATGCCCGTTTGTGGTAATTGAAAAGTCTGTGTCTAGAAAAGTATTACTTAATAAGTCATAATGCTAACTTTAAATCCCAGCATAGTTCTTCACAGACTGTTCACTTCCACACACACGTGCATACGCATGCATGTTGTCATCTGGGGTTATTTGTGCCCGTGTCAGATTACGAGAAAGGAAAACCAAGGCTGTGTCTGCACACAGGTAACACTGCAATACATTAGCCTGCAGTACATTTCAGGAAGAAATGCAACCTAAAACCTTCAGTTCAAATGTCTCTTGGAATTTTTTATTTCTCCTTTACTATGAATCATAAGCAAAACTGATTCCAAGATGTCATATACTATACAATCTATCAAATTTCCAACCATGTTCCTTTCCAACAAACCTAGGAGTTTGATAATTAGCTACCACCAAAGAAAACCATGTTAGCCAGACCAAACAGAACTTCTTCATACACATTTTTCATTGATGGAATGGAAAGAAACTAGAGATGGTATTATGTCTGCATTCAGCACTTTTCTACAGGAACCTAAAAGGACATTCAGACAAGGTCACTGGTCTACCAAGTATAATGCATAAACTTCCAAGGGAAGCATTGAAGCTGTGAAAGTTTCTCATTTTCCTGAGTGTATTTTAATAATTTTCAAATTATCAAAGTAAGAGGCATTACATATTAGAAAATTCTGTACCAAATGCGCTGTGTGCTTTGTCTGTTCAAAATCTTTAGCACCCCATCAAAGGCTGAAGTATTAGCAAATGCCAGAAACAATGTCACAGTAAACCCCTGCTTGATTAAGAATAAGACTGCTTCGGCTGCAATGTCAGTTTAAATAAATGTATAAACAGGATGGTGGGGCAAGATCTAAATTAGTCTCTAATTTCCGAAATGTTCATTCTGAATGAGGTTAAATCTATTTCTAATAAAGGTGGCACTTAATTCTGAATAGTCAAGGGCTATAATAAATGACATGTTTCACGTTTTATAGACAGAAGTGGAATGTATATATAGTAAAGCTGAATTTGTATTCTTGCTCTAAACACTTCTGTCTTCAGCACTTATCTCCATTTGAATGACACTAAATTGGAATCTGGTATGTCAGACCAGATGCGTGTGGTGGTTCCTTTATTTTGAAGGGAAATGATTGGGAGAGGTTTTGAAAAGGTTGTGCTTTTTCATTTAAGAAAGCAAAGTCTACAAATGGGTGCAATAAAGAAAAGATCATTAGGCTTAAGAATTTATTCGTTCCCAAATTATATGAACATGAATTTCTTCCCTGGCATTTTGAAATGCTGCCATATGAGGAAGTTAAAATGTATAAAGTGGAAAAAGTGAGTATCATGAGCATTTATAGTTATCCTTAGTTAGCCTTGTGCATTTCTAATTTCCAGATCACGTTAATGGAAATGAACAGCATCACAACAGACTCAACTATGTCCATGCAAAGCCAGAGAGGTGACAGACTATATTAGTGTCAACAGGACACCTTCATAATTCAGTGAGAGCCTTGTGACAGCAGTAAAGTCCAAATATTACTGAGAAATTATATAAATTCCACTCTTGAGAGATAATTTTGCAATGGCTTGAGTGTAAATCCACAGGAGCTGTATCATAACTTTCATGTTTGTATTTCATTAAGCCTAGCAAGCCTTGTGGTGTCAGACTCATAGTGAAGCATCTTCTATGTTGGTCTTTTGGTAAGCTTTTGTTGTTCTCAAACATATTAAAATCAAAGCTGAGACTTCACCATCAGCTAAAGAAAGCTGTCTGGAGCACATAAAGAAGTAAAGTCAAAAATTGTACATGACTCCCCTAAAAAGTGAATTCATTGTGGTTCTTAGGGCAACCTATGGGGAGAGTTTCCTTACCATGTTCACACCATTTTGGGGCCCAGAAGGTTGATTCACATACTTTCTAGTAACACCAAACTCAAGAAGCACTTGCTTTATGGATTCCTCCCATTCTTAACTTGCAGGCCACTTAAAAATCTCAGTTTATGTCCACTGAATCAGGGCTGTGTACCACTGCAGTTTCCGCAATAGCAGACACAAAAAGATGTTTTCCATTAATATTCATGCATGTGTCTAGTTACATGGTTAACGTTTACAAAACTTTAATGGCATTTAAACAGGTAGTTAAGTTTTAAAATATTCAAGTGCTTCCTTCTGTAGACATGTTTTCCAGAAGTGGGACAGAGGACAGATGGACAACTTGCACTCTGAGGTCATTTGGAAGAAGTTCAGTTTTATTTTTAACAATGCATCACTCCAAAATTTTGTGACAAAGGCAAGGCTGGACTTGCGTGTTTGAGGGAGGCTCATATAGATAGTGCAAACATAGGAATAGCGTTGACTGGCTGGGTATACCATTACTCAATATTGTTTTCAGCAAAATTAGTCTTTAAGAGAAATTGCTTAAAGAGCCAAATCTAGGTATTGTATATTTTGAAATGTTTCATTTGAGTGCAGACTTGATTTCTTTAATGTGGCTATTTCCAAAATTGCATTATTTTTTAATTGACAGAAAATGTAAATTTTTAGTTTGATATTCACTAAGAAGAACACTCCCAGAAAAAGAGATCTTGTTCTTTGGTCTGTGGAGAGAATTTTTTTTCCCTTGCAGTAAACCAAGAAACTGTGACATAGAGACACAGAGTGTGCACACATAGTCAAGAACAAAGTACGTCTTTTAGTCATTTCTCTGCCTTAGTCACATCTTGTAAAGATTTATAAGAAAATTATACCTCTGGTAGACCTACTTTTCTTTATTGACTCATTCATGGAGTAAAGTTGAATTTGTATTTTTGCCCTGAACAACTCTGTCTTCAGAACTTATACCTATTTGAATGACATTAAATTGGAATGTGGTATCTCAGTCCTAACAAAACCTTGTAGGTTTTGTAGGTTAGTAGATGGTTAATTTACCCTCTCCAGGGTCACAATGACCAGGCGGGTCTTTGCAAAGATTTGGGGCAGACAGGTAGGTCCTATCATTTGAACCGCATGTTAAACACAGAAAGATAATGTCAACAGGCCTAAATTTTATTCTGGTGTGTACTTAATTAATTTTGTACTTCTTAAGCTGCCTATGTCCAAATTTATAGTAGCTTAGCATTGATGCAGATGATTTGACCTTCTATCAGTTATTTTGTCTACTATATACATCCTCAAGCTTCCAAACACCCTGTCAGAAACTACCATTTGCAAGTGCTTCATCATTAGCTTGCTCTCTGGGAACTCCAGTAAAAGAGTGGTCTTGAAGGGCATTAGTGCAACTCTTCCTTTTTGCAAGAAATAAATATTGCAGAAATCTCATGTTTGCAGAGTTGCCAAAGGATCCTCTCCAGCAATAATACAAAGGTCATTGCCTCCTGAAGTAAGCAGTTTACTTATACTGTGTTTGTGAATTCTCTATTCTTTTTCAAATTATATATTTTTAAAGTTATTTTTTCTCATTACTGTTGCAATAATAATCTTTTTTATGTGTTGCATTTTCATACTCAAGTTACTCATGAGTAATATGGCATCTTAAGTTAAGACTAACCAACAGCAGTCTAGCCCAGTGCTTAGAACCCAGGCTTGTGAAAGTAAGCAAGCAGTCCTGCTTCACAACCTTGCTCACTGTGGGCAAACGGAGTAAGACGAACACAGTGGGATTTACTCTTTCCAGAATGTGTTTTTCAGTAAAGTCATGTTACGGATGGAAGGGAGGGGTGGGGAAGGTTTATTAGTTCAATTCATTTCAATGCCCTATTCAAAACAAGTTGACTACTTAATTAACTAAGACCAGAAGAATTTGTTGTCCCTCCAGTATACACTGCATGAAGAATGCACACGCAAAATTCAAGGTCAGCCAGTCTCCTGAAATTACATCATGGAATAATTACCAGTTCCACAAACATCAGTGCATCTTTCCTCAAAAGAATGCAGAGAGCCCTATTTGCATTGGTTGGTCCTATTTATGACAGTTTATATGCTGAATCAGAAAAGAACTCTACATCTTATGTTTAATGTGGGGACACTATGGCTAATTCCCAGGAAGGACTTTAAAACCATGATAAGCATAAATTTTCTAGTAGTCTTTTGCTTAATTAAGATCTTAAAAATATACCTCTTTACATAAATCAAATATTACAAATTATGTTAAACCTGGCTGTGATGTAAAATTATTTTTTAAGCGCTATAAAACATTATTTTTTTATATATAGACCATTATGAAATATAAATATTAAACATACATGTGTATATATATATAACATCTATAAGTATAAAACATATAAAGCATAATATTTTGAGCAGAGAAATGGATCTTCAGATTAAGATCTGACTGTCAACAATCCATCCCACCCCCTATCCTTGCCCAGAATACAAGCAATTACAAAGAGATACCGTCCTAACTTAGTCAGCATTTGCTGGAAAGATTCTTTTCAGCTTTGTTTTGATAAGAACTTCTCCAAATGGTTCATATTAACCACTAGAACTGCACTGAACTCTGTATTTATTTGTACAAGCCCAAGTAAATTTGTCCACTGAAAGTACTGGCTGAAAGACGGCTTTAGTGGTGGGTTTGGAGTCAGGCAGCCACATGAAAGAGTCTATTTCTCTGTTTTGTATTAGGGGTCCTACACTTTATCATCAGAAACAAACAATCCTCATATGCGAATACAAGAACTAGGACTGAGCCCCAGTAGCAGTAAGTTTTAAAGCAAGCTTGCTGTGTTATGTTCTGCAGGCTGACATGTGTACCAAGATTTACCTTGAAGTAGTGAAGTTTCTGTTTGTTTCTCGCCTTCTTCCCTTTTTCCCCATACCCTGCCCCTACTTCACACAATGATATACCATCAATAGCTGTAAAAGATTATAAAGTCTGTTGGTATGCATTCTCCAAAGAACCTGCTGTACGAAGCACCTCATATGCAGTGCATAGATTGCCTTCCCTTCCAGAGCAACACAGCTAAAGGAATACAGTTTGGCTTCTGATTAAGACACAAGATCATTCATTCATACAGCAAACTAATATAAACGTGTTGAAAAAAAGCAGCAGAACTTGTAGAAGCTGCATCTAAGTACAACCAAGTAAGGAAAGTCTGTCCAAAATCTGGCCTATGGAAGACAGATGGAGAAAAATGTTTAAGACTTCCCACTGCTCTTTCTATAGACTGCCAGTAAAAAATCACCTTTGAAGTTTCCTATTTATGGTCAGAGGTCAAGATTAACAGATTTCATTTTGTTTCCTGATAAAGACTTGTGTTGTTCTATGCATTCAATAGACATTTGGGAATATCTCAAAGCAAATAAAAACAAAGGTGGTATTCTTTAGCTATGTGTATGATTCAAAGGCAGCCAAATTCAAGTATTCCCTACTACTAGCAGAAGTTGGCAGCATTGCAGAAACACCTCTGCTGTGGAAAGCAAGATTTCACTATTAATTGCACCGTGGTCAGCTTGCTTCAGAGACGTAACTGTGAAGCTAGGCTGAAAACTGATACATGGAGTGACAAATTTAATCTTTGTGCACTGATCACCAGCATAATCAGTGATATGTGGGTTTGGTGCAGGATTTCACCCATAGAATAATCCATATCCAGTGCATACAGATTTAGGGGAATCCAAAACACAAACTGTGGCAAATAAGGCACCAGCAACAACCCTGCACAGAGCCCTCTGAGAAGTCATTTTAGAGCACAGCTGCAGTGACACAAGCTATTCATAACCCTCATTGTATGTGCTGCAATTGTCAAGGGAATATAATGGTGAATCATATAATCATCTAAGTCACAGCAAAGTAGTAACGCAATGTAAAATCACCTTTTTTTTTGTCTTCCCCAGGGTCTGTCTCCTCCCTGCAAACCATCTTTTTGAATCCCTACTGCCTGCAGGAGTGCTGACGTGAATACTTACAGCTGTGTACAAATCGGTAGGAATGGCTCATGCTCTTGAAAGCTTCCAGATTTTGCAATATGACTCATACACTTTGATAATTTTAAAAAATCTTCATTATTTCTATATTGTTCTGTTCTAAGCTACTATACATATATAAAGTAAGTAGAACACAAGAGAGATCACTTCTAAAAACATTACTGGCACAAAAAAGTAGATTTCAGATAGCACAGTCTTTATTCTTTTGGACTTGATCACAGAAATGGGCTGGTTTTCAGAACTGATTAATTATATGGAAAGTACTACGTGGAGTACATTGCAAGGATTTTTTTTTTGTATTACAAAGAACTTTAAAAAATATGAAGTAGGTTTTGGGTTATAATTAAAATTCCTTGTATAAGCAGAATATTAAAGATGACAATACAATCTATTTAAAACATTTTGGCCAGGTTTTGCTTGAAGAAAGGATTTGGTTTCCAACAAACTGATTTTTATACATGCAATTCACTCTAATAGAAAATTAAATGTATTTAATAAATGACAATGGAACAAGAAGAAGAACAAGCAAATAAAAATATAGAATTTTCTTTCAGGCTTATCTTAGTTGTTCAGTCATCATCAAAGAAGCCATGGGTAAAATGCATACTTCAATAAGGATCTGCCCAACAAAGAAAAGAAGAGCAGAATATTAACTGGAGAAAATTAAAAAATGCTAAGCCACTGGTTGTAAGGAAGAGGCACCACTGAATTTTACAAATAATTTTATTCCACTAATACATTTTATAGCTCTCTCAAACTTCTAAGATCTTAAAATTTCTTTAGTTTTGATCTAAATGAATCATTTGACTAAATGGTTCTAAATTTCCGGTATTCTGGTTCAGAGCCCCTGAAGGACTTATTAATTTCTATCGGGATAATAATAGTGAATGCTTTTCATGTTACTACTTGGTATGTCAACAGTTTTAAACAATTTCTACAATCTCACTTTGAAACACAGAGACATATTAAAATATTAATCTAATGGAATGAGTATTCTGGTCTGTAAAGTATCCAAACTGAGGTTTTTATCCTATTATTATGTGCTACAGCATACACTCTCACTGAAATGGTATAAAGCCCTGCAATTTCTCTTTACT
Organism: Dromas ardeola; assembly: GCA_013398915.1. Lineage (NCBI taxonomy): Eukaryota > Metazoa > Chordata > Aves > Charadriiformes > Dromadidae > Dromas > Dromas ardeola. The sequence goes on from VYZM01016751.1 coordinate 227,714, forward strand.
GAAACTGCTCAAAACACATCTAGCTTTCTATATATTTATAGCTGTCAATGAACTGGTAATGATGAAGAAAATGAAACCCTTGTATACTAACCACAGGTAATGGACAGTTCTTAAGGTGGCTGTATTCCTGATTACAGGTTTGTAAGCTCAGGAACGATACTGGATGTCACCCCGTGCTGCTCAGATGTATCAGCTACTGAACAGATTTTAACTAGGAACAAAAAGCAAAGGATGTTTTGAAATGCAAATTCAGATCTCGTATTTTCCTTCTATGCTTACTATTTAATCTTTCCAAAATGTCTGAATAAAACCACAAAACATCACAGCCCTGCTTAATTTCAAAGCATCAAATTCCTTTAATTTAAAAAGCAGCTCAATTGTTATTTGTTTATGGGGAAGCTACAAAGACGTACATTATAACCACTCACTGATTAAGCTCCAAGCCTATAATTTTGTTTCTATACTTCAAAATGATGAGTAGTCCTTTCTGGCTATGGAGAATGTAGTACTATTTAGTGAATATTCTCCTTGTTCAGTATTCCCTTTTCTAGCATTTACTTAATAACAGCTAGTTAGATTCAGCTTAGTTGTCGGTTGCATTTTTTATGATTATTACTGCTCAATTCCATGCCAACTTGCAGCAAATGTGCTCATATAGCATAGATAATTATGTGTGATTTTCTCCCTTAATGAAAGATAAATAATTTGGCAGTCCTGCCTCATGTATTTTTTCTATTTCAATACAACTCATTGTTTGTATTAGGTCTTTTTTTTTAATATGGCTTTGCAAGCAGAATAAAACGTGTTTCTCAGATCGATTATGTAGCTTTTAGTGCAAGGTACTGCTATTTGTATTAGGGATTTGCATATGATCATTAAGCACTAATACTGCATTACAATTTAATCATAATGATATAGTTCTTTGTTTACAAACTAAATAATTTGCTATATAGGCAGAACATTTTCAAAAGAAGGAGTAGAAGGTATATTTATAGCAACCAAATAGAATAAAAAGCACTAGTCAGTTCTAATTTCCATTAGACCCTATTTCTTCTTGTCAACAACTCTTAATGCAAAGAGACACAAGTCAGGGCAGAACAGGACTGAACAAGGACAGAAGTATTTGTGTAATAATTTCTATTTTCAAATCAGATTGTAATTCAAGGTGTTAATCTTACAAATCTCAGGCAGTTGTTATGGTTTCACACGATACGAAGGAGTGTTTGACACAAAAGAAAATTTTTAACAGACAGTTGTACTTAAAATTGTGGTTGCAAGAGTAATCTTCACTTCTAATTTTTTAATTGCTGGAAGGAAATTTAATAATCAGCCGGAAAAGCCAGACAGCTCTACTCAGTGTTCTCCAGTGACCATGAATGATGCATAAAGATGTTGAGCGCCACCCAGAACAACCAGACAAAAAAGATAACAATCAGCTTGGCAGTTTTGGTTTATGTGCTCCAGCAATTTTTCTGCAAAAGTGGGACACCACAAAACAAGGAGAACAAAGAGGGCAGAGTGGCTTAGGCAGGTCAGAGGGCTGGTTTATCATCCTGCATTTCTTTGGCTGCTGGAAGAGAGATTTATACAGGAAAAACAAATACTGAAACAAGTTGGGGGAGAGAAAAGGGAAACAAATGATCTTCCAATAAATCTTTTGCTTAATAATCCTTTCTAAGATAAACTCAGTAGGAACAACATTGGGTTCCAATCAAAAATGAAATGGTTGCAGTTAGGGAGTATTGTGAGAAAATAATAAAGCTAAACCCAAATAACCGATGTGGAAAACTCCATGACACCAGTATACTTTGTTTTGATGGTGTGCTTTTCTTTGGTTTGCACCAATTGAAGCAAGTATCAGCATTATTCTGTCAGAAACAAGTCTACAAGTGACAGTGTGAATATGCAGCTGAATAAACCATTGGATTAGAGCACTGCTGTGCAACAGTTTTTACACTTTAAGTCAAGCTGTTGCTCAGACTGGGAAAAGGAAATTCCAGACATGTAGCTGCCTAGGGCCACCACCAGAGTAAAACATTTAGGTATGAAAAGGTCAAGGAAGAGTCAGGGAAACAAAGCAGGAACAACAGTTAAGTACTCAACCAACTAATATCATTCCTTGGTCCTGGTAGCCAAGTTTAAAGTGGGATTTCCCACAGCAGAAGACAATGATATCAGGATGGACAAGGGAGAAAAGAATCAACCCTACAAACTGAATTAAGATTAAACCCAGCATTTCTTTTGCCAACAGCCAAAATTAGCTGTTTTTGAAATAACCTATACCTATTCTAAGTATATTTAGTAAGCGAGACATGGTTACAGAATATACTATATAGGAGAAGGGAGGGTATGGTGAAATGGTTAACAGTTCCTGTGTCAGGCACCTAGCATAGTAATACGCGGAGTGCATTTCAGATGGAGATGAAGAATTACTGCAGGTAGAGTTGCCTCTGTTCCAACTCTGAAGTAAATTCTTCGAGTGAAATAAGGTAAATAGAGACTCTTCATTATAACGCAGCATCTGGAAGATTGTATGTATCCAAAATAGCAGATGTGATAAATTCACTACTCAAATACTATGGCACGGTTTACATTTTAGACTGTGGTAGATGATGTACTGACTTCGTATATGAACTTACAGAAAAGTGACTCATTAGATGTTTCAGTCTGTACATCTCTAGCGTACACAAATATACTGTCCATCTACAATCTATGGACAAAACATGCCCCTTCAAGACAAGTATTTAGAGCAATTATGTGTTCTCTATTGTTTCCAGTTTGTTGGAAAATGATTGGAGAGAAGAGAAAGCTAGTAGCTGAAGCTATCCTGAGCACCTAGAAGAACAACAAGCCATCACATTATTACAGAGCACATTAGTATTAGCCGAACCTCAGGAAATGCAGATATGCCTTGATGAACTAAATAGGTAAGGAAAAAAAAAAAGGTGATGGGATGGAAAGGAGAAAGTCAGAATAGGCTTACATTTTAGGTCTTACTGTCTCCAGAAATTTTGTTTCTCTTTACTGTTAGGAGTTGAAGCTCTTTATAATCGCAAATGCTACATTGCCCTGAAATCTGGAATACTTTTCAAGAAAGACCCATTATATCAATGCCACTGCAAGACTGATGCAAGGCACTGCAAGACTGGTGTTATTGCTATCTACCCATTCAACTTCAGGGAGTAAGACCCCTAGTTTTTGCAGGATTTCCTAATTTCATTGGTGTCAATAGATCACATTTCATTATTTGGAATAAAATTTCTTATAAAGTCATTATGCTGTTTGTATAAGAAAAGTTTACCACTGTATTTCCTTCTGCTGCATAAATAATGCCCTTCAAAATGATTGTGAAATCTAAGTATATCTAAGGCTGAAATGGGGACTGACAATTGTAGAAAAACAACTAAGAAGTAGTACATTCAAATAACGCTCTATTTGATACAGTAATGCCTTGGGATATTCAAAAGCAATCTGTGTTTTCACTGTGAACCACAGAGTGCAAATGAGCTTAGGCTGTTTCTGTTGTGTCAGTGAATTGAGCAGGTGGATTCACTGTTTTCAAAGGTGGTATTGTAAAAGGCAAATAAAATGTGATGTGCCCCTGTTCCATACAGTGTCACCACTTGTTCCTTCTCTCCCGTCTGTCTCATGTCATCTTGCAGCTCTCCAACCCCTTTTTTTGGAAAAGCCTTCCCACCTGCCTTTCCCCTTTATCTTTTATCCAACGTACCAGAAGACAACATGTTCCTGCAATATTTCACTACAGTAGGTCTTAAGAGCCCTAGATGGATGCTAATCCCTTTGGCACAGCTGCCACAAGCTGCATGGCGCCTGAAACAGCTGAGCTGATTTTGACTGAAGCATCACACTGCAACAGCAGCTGCATGGGCCCCTCTACCTCCAGTCCTGATCTGACTTGAACTCTGTGACAAGAATGGCAATAAGGCCACTAACATTTTCTGCGATGAGCTAAAGGCACAGTAGATTGTAGTAGGCAATAACCAGGCAAGAACACTCATGCTTTCAGGCAACATTTAAGGAGTACTTGGATCTTGTGCCAATTCTCTGCACAAAAGCAAATTTCACCTGCAAAGAATAAGAAGAAAATTGTGAACTGGGCAGGAATGTAAATTTCCCATTATCACTGTGAGGCACAGCTTTTCATTTAGTTTAAAAAAAAAAAAAAAAAGTGAAGGTTCAAAAAAATGTGAATGTATGCTTTTTCTGAGATATAACTTTTCTTTTCACACCTAAAAGCGGAAGAATATGAAATGGTATTCGCTGTGCCAGAATGAATCATTTATCCACTGCCGTTCTTAAATACTTAGGACATCATATTTTAAATTCAGAAGACCCTGGACATTGTGGACTACAATCTACCTAAGAATATAGAGGGGATCTACTCCTAGACACATACAGCTTTAGTGGAAGACAAAGAAAGAAAGAAAAATAAATCCAAAACACAATGAACATAGACAATTTTACAAAGCTCGCTAGCAGGAGAATGCATTGGCATATACCCTGTAGGCTTGAAAAGTAAAGATGATCTGGTTTGATATAAACCAAGTAGATTTAAAGGGACCAGACTGTGACTTTCAAGATCAGACAGATATGTTGTTTAAGAATGTCACTCCAGAAAGTCCATCAGGAAAGCCATGGTTCAAAGGCTTCTTGGCATGCTGCTCCTTGGCTATTTCTGAGGGCAGATTTTTCTCTTCCCGACTCTTAGCCTTCACAGAAAACCAAGCTTTAATTTTAAACACTCAGGATACAGAAGGACAAGGATGGTCATATCTTTGCCCCCCCACTGCTCCTATGGCATCAAGCAGGAGCACTGCAAGATCTGACCTTAAAGGACTATGGTTCTATCTCCTAAATACTTTACTCATTATTGAGTCAGAGCTCTGAACCCGTAATTTTTGTGACACTGAAAAAAGGTCAAATTGACTTACCTCTAAGGGAAAACCTGGGTAAAAATCATTGTCTTTGAACAAGCTTCCTACTATTACTTTTTATCTTGTACGTCCTTAATTTTTTTTTAAACTGTAATTTTCCACCTACTACTCAGAAGACTTCATATCACTGAGGAATCCCTGTGCTTACAGCACATTTCAAGTTCAAAGACTTTCCAGCAAGTTTTACTGTACTCAGAATGCCTTTCTTTAAAGACTGCCATGTCATTGTTAGCAAGTGACAACATGACCTTGAGAATTTTCCTATGACACAAAAAGGTACTTATTTGAAGATTTATGATACCATAGAATGGAGTTCCTGCACAGATATTCATAATGTTGTTTCTGAGACTCCCTGTCACGAAGAAAACAAAACCGAACATCAACAAACACTTGCTTTTCACAGTCCAGGTTTTATGATCACATAACTTTGACAGGTTTTCAAAAAATGCTTAGGTTTGTGTGTGCCGGATTGTTTTAAGCCTCTGTGCATTATGCAAAGAGGAGCAAATGAAGAAAGGCACAGTCTCAATGCTTGTGCTTGACAGAAACAACGACCATTACTCGGTGTGTTTGCAGGTCTGCTAACCATTCCTGGTGAGAACAAGCAGTACTCAGAAGAAAGACAGCCACCATTTCACCTATAGCAAGCTAGCAAATCCCACCCTGTGTTGGTAAATCCTCCCACAATGAGCCTAAGTAGCCCAAGTACATTGAAAATGTCAGGAAGGATGCCATTTCATAAGCCAGGGAGAAAAAGAAATGTTAGTCTGTAAAGACTGCAGGAATGTTGTAATGGTAGTCTAACTGTGTCTCAGTGCTGTATTATTTTATAGCATATGCTTAACCGTACCACTAATTCAGCAGTTTACCTTATGCCTTTCTCCATGTACTTGCTCTGTATTTCAAGAGTTTAAACCCTCAAGTTTTCCTTTTTATTTAATCATGCAGCTATGCCCTTCTTAAAAACTCTGGAGGAAAATTCTCATGTATTCTCTTAAAATGTAGATTTTCAATTAAATGATTCAGTCAAATCAAACTTCCCCAGTGCAGGACACTATTCGTCATTAATCACTATTTCCCCACCAGATTCTACTTTTCAGTCTAAGCTGCTTTATCTGGATGAGGATTTGCAAAAAAGACATTATTTCTCAGAAGAAAATGGAAACAAAGTAAGTGTTACATACACACCCTCAAAAAAAACTGTCTTACCATTTCTGGACTCATCAAAAAGTGCAAACTGTTTTTGCCCTGTCAGATACAAAGGGCATTTTTCTTGACAGGATCTTGAGCAATTAGAGAAAATACACAGTAATCAAATCAAAATTCTGCCAACAAAATTGTCTGCTTGTTCCATGCCATTAAAGCAGTCTCACTTTACCCTGCAGGCTGTAAAGGAAGGATTTAGTTGAATGAATCTTTTTATTTATTATAGCCATAATTTGCAACTATGATTGCTTTCCTCCTGCTTCTTAAAAGAGTAGTTTTACTTTTTCAGTTTGGTGTCCTAGCTGCTGAAACACAAATAACCTATATAACACATAAGACAGAGAAATAATGCACCCCAAGTAAGATGGAACGTGAAAGTTGCAGCAGAACACACAAAAACCTCTGGCAATACATTTTATTTGTGGCAGGGCGGGAAAAACAGCCCTTTTTCATCTATTTCAAGAAAATACAAATTTTCCTACACTGTGTAAGCCACGTTAACAATGAAGTACAAAAATTCTGTAAATTACAGTCCCCCACAAATTTGATGTATTCAGAAGCTAACTGATGCAAGATTATTTCTCAGGTGTTTGTTTACTGGTGCATGATTTTGGGCTGGTTTTTCTTCCACCTATACTACATCAGTCTCAGAAGAAATTGTTATATCCTTTCTCTGACCAGTCTTTAAAGATGGACAACTGCCTCTCATATAAGCCAGAGAAACTGTGGTTTTCCAGTAACAGGAAGAAAATTCTCTCTCCTATCAACTGCAGTCTCCAACTGGCAGAGCAATGAGGTGGTGGACCCCCAGCCTAGAAAAGGTCTTTTTGAAGGAAGCGCATTAGAGTTGGAAAAAGACAGCCAGGGTGTGCTTAAGCTCCAGTAGTCCCCAGGCAATGATTAGTAGCGGACATATGTTGCAAGAGCTGAAAAAATGCTTAAGTTACACTAAGGCAAAAACTGGTGACAAAAAAAAACCCAAAAACCAAAACAACCAAACAACCAAAAAAAAAAAAAAAAACAAAAAAAAAAAAAAC
>VYZM01016751.1:236459-264723 GCA_013398915.1 Dromas ardeola
TGTTGTGACACAAGTGCAGGACCCGGCACTTGGCCGTGTTAAACCTCATACCATTGGCCTCAGACCATCGATCTAGCCTGTGCGTATCCCTCTGCAAAGTCTTTCTACCCTCATGCAGATCAACACTCCCACCTAACTTGGTGTCATCTGCAAATTTACTGGGGATGCACTCAATCCCCTTGTCCAGATCATTAATAAAGATATTAATGAGAACCGGCCCCAACGCCAAGCCCTGGGAAACACCACTCGAGACCAGCCGCCAACTGGATTTAAACCATTCATGACCACTCTCTGGGTGGTGCTGAATAGTGTTAAATATCTTTCATGTTAAGCGGAGACAGGTGAACAGAAACCTGTGACAAAATTAACATGGTTAGTGTTATTTGCATTTGTACTGTGAAGTTTTCTGACCACTTTCTGTGTATGTAGGTCTTTTGGGTTTTCGTCAGAAGAACCTTCAACATTTTAAAATGTGTTTTTCCACAGCATAAAGTGTCCAGATTTTGTAGGTTTTTTTCCTTTAAATTTATAGGAATTCACCTGCTTTCAAAGAAATATTTTCCCCACCCACACTCAAATGAGTGCAGTATATTTAATCTTAAGGATTAATGACCTCTATGAATGCAAAACACAGACTCAGGGTGTAGAACTAAGCATGTCTGAATACAAATCAAACATCATCTAAATAAAACTTTTCCTATCCCCCTAACAAATTTCTTCAGTAAAGAAAATCTTGTAATACAAGATGTTATTGAACACACTAATAAAAACCCAAGCAAATTTTTCTGCAACTTGTGATTTTCAATGAATGTTTCTTGCCTAGAAAAGCTTTTTTAATATAAAGATTAACACATAAAAAGAAAAATTTATGTTGTTCTTATCTAGGATTGATCCACTATGCTTAAAATCCAAACGGTATATACTAAAGTAACACACAGTTTCCAGGTGGTCAGCTACAAGGAAATAGTGTAGGCTTATGTCACACTGTACAATATTAATTACCTTATTTTTTTGTTAAGTATTTCAACCTGGGAAAAAAAGTTTTCTTCCCATCCAAACAGAGGTCAATGGGAGGTGAAGTTGTGCAGTCCAGTCATCAGTTATTTATATGGGGACTCTGAATATTGTAATACAGACAAGGCAGGATCAACTTGATTTAGTTCTCTAGTAATATTAATAAAGAACTTGACCAATGGTCTCTTTGTGTTGAGAACAAAAGCGAGCCTCTCGGTTTCCACAGACAAAGTTATACAATATTCATAATAGTTCTCATCCATTCACAAATCACAAGATGAAGTAATAAAAGACCTAACCTAAAATACAGGCATAAAACAGCACACTGAGATGAAACTCCAGCTGACAGTTTTGACACCACTTACTCTGCACAGATCATGCAAAGAGGGAAACATTGTGGCAGGAAATAGGCAAATGAATGTTCAGACCTATGCCTTGAAATAAATGCTGTCTAAAAATTCAAAAGACAGTAACATGCTTATGAGGATATTTATATTTCTTTCATATTACCACACATTAATCAAATCTCCCTGATACTATTGCAGGGAAAAAAAAATAAAAATTAATATACATTTGCCCCATTAGAAAGAAAATGGAATTTTCCATATTTGAGCTTACTTCTTGCATATATCTATAATTTTATGTACATTTTAAAACATCTGTTTTGCAAATCGCTCATGGAACATACATTTTATAAGAACATTGTTTCTTAGAGGAATTCAAGGATGCAAGTTTCATTAGTCATCTACCTCAGTCATCAGATGAAACACAAATAGACTTCAAGAAGTCTCTGCAGCCAACAGATGCTTCGTATCTACTTGAATATTTACTTGTCTTTAGTATCATACAAAAGCAGAAGGATGTCACACAAAGTCTGACTATATGATAGGTTTTTTCCCCCTTTGAGTTAGTTAGTAACTTTGCAGCTGTAGCTATCAGACAAAAATCCAATAATTAAATCTACATTCTTGGCAATGTCTGTACAATTAAAACTTCTATTGCACAATAAAAGATATCATAAAGTATGAAAATAAATGTATCGCTGTTCTGTAGGTTATTGTTAATTATTGATGACTTTTATACAGAAAAACATTTCAATGCCAAAAGTATTTCACAAGTATGATTCTGAAATACACATGCTAAATACGTGCTAAAACTGGTATCTGCACTGCAGAAAACAAGCATTTGTTAAATCTGTTCACGTCATATAGATATTTGATATTTATATGGTCAAATGTGTGTGTAGGGTTAAAAATCCTCTTAGTTTGGAACATTAGTACATTTTTACAATGAAGGCTATGTAGACTCGGAATTAGCTTTAACCTCAGTAGCCAGACAGCTACACAGACATAGCAGGTTGTAAAACCTTCCCCAGAAGGTGGAAATGTTATTTGGCTCCATGTAACTTCAGACCTAATCCTAGTAATATAAAGACTGCCGACGGAACTACGGTTTTATGTGGTTCTTCCAAAAGTCAGTTCGTACACAGATTTCTCAGACAAAATGCTACACATGAATAGTTTATCACTGACTTATAACGTCAGGTCTGCCTGTGAAAAGCAAAGAGAACTGAAATGGTAGAGGTAGAAATTCTTTCCTTATTTTCCATTTTCTTTCAGTCTTCTGCTGACTTTATTATCTCTGCCAACCTCGTTACAAAACTGCTTGATGTGATCAGAGGGCTGGGGCACCTCTGCTATGAGGACAGGCTGAGAGAGTTGGGGTTCTTCAGCCTGGAGAAGAGAAAGCTCCAAGGAGACCTTATAGCGTCCTTCCAGTACCTAAAGAGGCCTCCACGAAGGATGGGGAGGGACTCTTTATCACGGAGCGTTATGACAGGACACGGGATAATGGCCTCAAACTGAAAGAGGGTAGATTTAGATTGTGTATCACGAAGAAATTCTTTACTGTGGGGGTGGTGAAGCACTGGCACAGGTTGCCCAGGGAAGCTGTGGATGCCCCATCCCTGGAAGTGTTCAAGGCCAGGCTGGATGAGGCTTTGAGCAGCCTGGTCTAGTGGGAGGTGTCCCTGCCCATGGCAGGGGGGTTGGAACTAGATGATCTTTAAGGTCCCTTCCAACCCGAACCATTCTGTGATTCTGTGAAAACAAAGCTTGATCAAAACAAGATTGTTTAAATGATTGAGAGATAATTCCAAAACAACATAAACAGCAACGGTTTCTTTGCAAAGGTGCCTACTATCCAGTGTGGTGTAATAATAACCTCGGTAGCAATATCTGCTATTCCAGAAGGCCTGGTACATACCAAAATTCTGACTGGTTTCACATATTACCAAAATATTTTGTCTTGGGTTTGAGATCTAAGCTTGAAAACAAAATATAGGTCATTACAGTTTCTAAACTGTGCTTGTAGGCAGAAGCAAGTCATCACAGTAGGTTGCCGTTATCACAAGCAGAAGTGTAAACCCAATATACAGCAGCAGAGTACAGGTAAATACAAATGCATCATTTTCACATTTCTCTTTAAACATTATGATGATGATGATGATGATGATGATGATGATGATGATGATGATGATGATTATTGTAAAAAGATGCATAGTTTTGATGAAAAAAGGAAGACAAATTTTCCGCTCTGAGAATATTAAAGAAAAAATAGAAAGCCAAACACTCAAAAGAGGAAAACCTGAAAGGTATATGAAGAGGAGCAAGCAGGGGAAGATAACAAGTCTTTCCTGTTCACGCATTGCTGGGTCTTGCTACAGGCATGTTTTTCTGCCCCTCATCATTCACATTCAAAATTATAAATTTCACACAGTTCTACCCATATGGGTTAACAAAAAGCAGGGGATTACCTGCTGCTGGACCATCCCGCTGCCTGCTGATGGACTATCCCTGCTATCCCCTTCAAAACTGAGTGTCCTTACACAAGTACACTTCTAACTGTAAATTGAACAGGATTGAGAGTTAGGGATGGGATGTCTCCCTACAATACGTGAAGATCCCAACTTAACGTGATCCTATATGCATCTGTCACAATATCAGTTTTCCACCCTTGGCTGTAAAAAAGAGTTGGTAGTAATCTGGTGAATTTCGTAATCTGGCGTTTTTAGTACTCTCAAAAGCCCCTCCAAACTCTTTACTCCCTTCTTAACTGTCCACTGTTAGCACAATTATTACCTTTTCCCCAGCATTGCATAATAAACATAGTCAATTTAACTGATGAAAGACATGAAACAGAGTATGGATTAACAATATATTTGATGATATCTTAAGACCACATTTCTCATTAAATGCTGTGGAAAAGGCTTTCTCTTAGACACACCATGGAACCACTTTGAGACAGCAGAATAATCATCAGTGGAAAAGCAGCAAAAGGATCACTGAGTTTGACAAGATGGCCTAAACTTAGTTGTACCTTCCAGTAAGGATGTGTCTCATTTTCTTAACTTTTCGGTATGTATAGCTGTTAATGAATTATGCACAATATGCTTTTGACAGGCTTGAGTCCTGGAAAGTGAACAAAAATAAGAGGACTGGTGCTTGTGATCGCTGTCACTATTAAACCCGGACTGATATCTCTAGGGAAGGTAAGACATCAGCGAATAAGCTCTGTAGAAGATAGGCTGACGTCTCACGTTGTAAGTTACATTCTGAAAAGATTCTTCAAATATAAAGCAAAGAATGATTCACTGACATCTGTGATCCTCTATGACTAAGTGAAAAACAGCCAGAGAGGTGCAAGAGCTTGTATTTGCCAGCTAGATGCCATTTAATGCTGCCCAGAAAGCGTTAAGTGTTCTGACTGATGTTTTCTAATGTCAAACTTCTCTCCCTGGAGTTTTCTGTTAATGCACACACAATGAACATGATTCTTCCTATTGCAAGTGAAATAATGAAACATATTCATGGGGTTAAAAGACCAGCAAGCCTGGTAAATCTGTTCCTTGACTACCTGGACACAACACAACAGATGTGCAATGAATAGACAATGCAGAGAAGCAAAGTGGAACAGTGGTAATGTGTTGGCTGGGAAAAAAAAAGAAAATGCTCTGGATTTCTATTCTCAAAACCTGAAATTCTGGTCTCCTCTCTTGACACATTGTCTAGGGACTGAGAACTGTAATTCCCAGCCATGTCGCATTATCTGTAAAGCTATGGAGCCCAACCTCACCGATGACTGACAGTTCGGTAATGCGGCACAACAAAAGAGAAGGTTGATGCTCTCAGTTACAAAGAAAGCACCACTCAGCACTTCCAAACTATGGCAAAATCCACCAACGTTAGAAATATGCAGATACCATAAGCAAAAAATACTCATAATGACTTCCTTTTCTATTCCAGTACAATTTTCAGCTGACTGTAAGTTAAAATTTCAGATCAGCCTCCTATTTTGTATCTTATCATTTCATTCTAAAGACTTAAGAGAAATTTGACTTTGCACAGCAGTCAGCTTAACTACATATAACTACAGCATAAGCTAGAAAACATTTCCAGCTGTTGGGAAAATGCTGTGCTTAAAACTGAAAAATCCTGAATATTGTTATTTAGCAAATAGATTGGATTTGCTATCGAACTGTACTGGCAATTAAATGCATAATATGAGCACTTTTAAAAGACGTCTAGGCAGCTATATACGAAGAATTTTTCCAGTCTCTTAGTACTTGACATGAATTCTGCAAACAACCTTCACAAATAAGCATCTGGGATGTATAGTATAATTATTTAAAAAACTAGCTCTCTAAATCTTTATCTGGCAGAAAAAACTGAGCACAACAGGAGCTGGCGGGTTAGTTACTCTCCCTCTGCAAAAGAAAAGGCTGCGTATGTTCCAAAGTGAAGAAAAAAGATCCTCTTCTCAGCACCTATCCACATTAAAACAATGGCGGTCAGTGAGATACAAATGTCAGCCTGCTTGGCTTAGGTATACCCAAAGACTAAAATGATGGATCCAGAGTACATATGGCAGCTCAAAATGATGCTTGCAAAACAAAAATCTCTGCTTTGCTGTAGGCAAGGTCTTACACTTAATGGCTGGTAAATGAACACTTGATTAGAGTAGAATAAAACAGAGTCATCAATTGCTTACGTAGTTTAGGAATAATTACTACTGATTAAGGTAAATGAAAACTATGGGGGCTACACACAACAGAAAAACAGAGCTTTCTCAGCAGCCAGGCCCAAATTATGAAAACGGGACATCTTCATATCACTGTCAAAATCGTATGTATTCTCTAGATGAAACACACTTCTCTGATCCTGTTTTCTGTAGTAAAGCAGATATTTATTAGTTTCTACATATAGAAATAAATACATTATTTAGCTTGATTCAAATATAACAGGGTTCTACAGTAACTTGGACAATGTAAGAATTTCGAGAACAGAAAAAAAACATACGCGAACTATAGTCATTTTTGGACTATTTTTCATAAATAAGCCTTCCTCTGTCAAACAAGGTAATATTTCTATGTGCAAGTAAGTGCATAACACAGGATGTAGGGTGTATTTTCTGTGCCTCTTCAAAGGAATATCAGATTTTGAAAAAAAAAAAAAAAAGCCAAAATTGTTTATACCAAGTTTTTTTGTCAATTTGATGTATTATACCAATGCCTAGCTTTTGTGGTGCCCTTGTCATGGATAGGTTGATACATAGTTCCTTTAATTTAACAAAATAAGATCTGCAATTAATGAATGTAAAATGCAAAATTGCATAAATCCTACCTTAGACCTAAGAAGACAAGGTTTTAACTGGGTTCAAAGATAAACAGTAGTTGACATATAGACATAAAGATTACACAAAAATTGCAGTGGTATTTGACCACGAGAGTTTTACAGCATGGTAAGAACATGGCAGTGAATACAGACACACTTGCTTGCTCCAAGTTTGTGGAAATGCTAACAGGACAGGGACGACAAAGTTTTGGTAGGATCACAGAGGCTAAGTCTATACTGTGGATCAGACCGCTTCCATAGTATGAGCTACAGTTCTGGTCTCAGCTCACCGGGTGGAGGAAGGTATGTCTGAGGTTACCTCCTTGCACAAATCAATTACCTTGAATGAAAAGACTCTCAGAGAACTCATCATATAGGCTTAACTGTGAATATTTAATTCTTGTCTGTGTATTTCACAAGAGGTTCAGTTTACCAGAGCAATTAATGTTATGCAAAAAATTTCAGAAAGAAGAGTCAAATTGAAAAGACGCTGTATGTCTGATCTTTGCATATTGCAGGGCTGCATACATTCACAACACTGGTCATAAAGCCATGAAAAGTTTTCACTGCAACAACATGAAAATTGTTTTAAGTGAATTGAAAGAATGCATTTAGCTCACAGTTATGTTCTTCCCATATTGAGGAAGTTTCTTGGAGGTGAGTTGTGGTCATCAGTTCACTCAATACTTAGCTTCTGTCCACATGACCAAAATAGAAATGAGCTGCCATATCCTGGATATTAATACAGCTTTCAATGCATTGGTTAGTAAATCTTTTTCATACTTTTTACAAATCTGCATATGTCATTTCAGGACAAGGAGTAGAATATGTAAGCAGTCATACTAAGCAGATGTATTTTTCACTCATTATGATTTTGCTGCAAGATATATTTCATCCATTTTCAGGTAAATACTTTAAAAATGAAATAACTTGTAAATTTAGATACGACAAAAAGGTTTCAAAATTATTAGATAATTTATCATGTCTTATAAACTTCAGTTCTTTAGAATTGCTAAAAGTGCCAGAAGAATTGAAATGCAAAGTAAGCAAAGGGAAAAAAAAGTTAGCTGGAGCCTTTGTCTGCCATTTCAAATCAATGTTCCAATGTTCAAATCAAATTAAGTTTCACCAAGAAATTAAATAGCTTTGTTTTAATACCTGAATGAAGCCCAGAGGCAAATCTCATTTATTCCAGGTAACTGATACAGTATGTCAGAAGGCATTGGCTTAGACTGTTACATTTCTTCATGCTTCACATCATTCAGAATTTCCTTGTTTCTTTTGCCAAGCTGTGAGTCACTTATGGGACAGCCAGAAACCATGGCCCTAGGTGTACACCCTTATCAGAGTCAGGTTCTATTGCACCTCTTTCCCTTTCAAAGGAAACATTCACGTGTAGGCAAGGAGCTGGGAATGAATTGTAGGTGATTTCAATAGTTCCTGGTCTGGCTTGTCAGGGGAAGAAGGACTGGACAAAGCATCAGACAGCAAACTCTTTCCCAGCTGCAAATGTCTTTAAATGCATCTCTGCCACTTGTTGCCCTTATGCATTTGGTAATTTTCTCATGCTTAAATATGGCAGTAAGGAGTTAGCTGACATACCTCTAATTGTGGCATGTTTACCGAGAGCAAATTTTAGACTGTTTTGGCATTGATTGGTTGGCAGTATAAAGTGGATGAAAGCTAAGTGCAAGGCCCTGGCATGATGCTGAATATAAGTCATCTCCTATTATTCAGATAAGTAATAACATATAGCATTATGTCACTGCTATACTTAAAGCACTAGATTTTTTAGTGAAAACAAAGATAAATTGTATCCTGTCTTACCATCTGCCCTGGTACACTTGCATACTGTGGCTATGACCTGACTTACTGTGTTAAGAGACCTGGTTTATATCTCATTTTAAATAATGAGGCATTGAATTAACTTCTGAATAGGTGAAACTGTAATGTCTGCCTTTCCTAGACCAAGAGCTGATAGCACTGCTGGAGGGAGAAAGCCCACACCAATCCCAGTGGAAATGGACTTGAACTCAGGAAGTCATTAAGTGAAACAGTAAATGGCAATGACTCAGTAACTGAGCTGGTGAAAAAGGACATTAAAGAGAAACATGATTTTTTTTCTTTCGTTTACCATTCTGTCTTGAGGGTGGCTGAGCACTAAACTTGTTTAGGCAAACACATCAGCATGGGTCATCCCGAGAGAGAAGTGAGCTCCTTCTTACTCACAAAATCTAGCATCCTCTGGAACAGGGGAAAACAGAGCAATACATTGGTGTATAGATATGTGACCTTTACTGACAAGAGACACAGCCAAGACAAGGCTGTGCAAGGAGACAAGGAGAGCGTCAAAGCCTTAATATAAGAATTTTAGGTAATTTTTCATACTTTGACACAATTCTCCCAAATATGTCACATCTTAGCATTATCAGAGCCATTTTCTTTATACAGTCTTCTGAAACAAATTTGCGTAACATCGACACAGACTGGACTGGTTTACTGCCATTATTCAGGTCTGGATCAACCAACAATAAGGCTAACACATGGAAATTTTCTTTTTACTCTTACAGACCTGTCCTTTGTACTTTCCTTTTTTTTAGAGAAATTTGGCCTAAAGTCAGTTTGGGTTTTGGTTTGCTGGGCTTTTTTTTGTTGTTGTTGTTGCTCTTATTCCCTTCGCATCAGGATAAAATCCATGACTTGGCTTCTATGGGAAGAGAGGGTTGGCGCTGATGGCCTTGGCTGGCCATAGCCACTAAGGAAAACAGCTAGTGGCATCCAGCAAGGACTTTAGGAGAGGTGGAAGAGCAGAGGGAAAAGAGACACTTTTCTGGGTAGTTGCCTAAGTGTCTTCTGTAATTTCCTTTTTATCATTACTGTGTGTTTGATTTGGCTTTCTTGTGATGTTAATGTAAATGTTGTATTTTAGGGTATGATCAGTAATTTCAGGACAGGTTCATCAGCTTTCTCTTAGCTGAGAATCAATATAAGCAACTCCAGTGAGATAACCCAGTTTGGTATTCAGAGAATGATCTTCACCCAGTGTAAACATCAAAGATGTTGAAAAAATGAAAATTATTTTTGTTTACCTTCATCAGACTTTTTCCTCAAAAACTGCTTTTTTTAAATTGTAAAATAGTTACTTAGTTAAGAAAACGTTCTCTTTTTTTTTAAAAAAAAGGAGCATAAACTAAAAAAAAAATAACTGAAGTCACTATAAACACTAAGAACATGGTCAAATACTGATGACCTCAGATCGCTGATATTTTTAGAACTTTGTCAATATTTTCAAAAGATAGCAGTCCCAAATGTGTTTAAATAATTTGTTCCCTATTCTTTAAAAAAATTCAGAATGTAGCTGTAATTTAAAGCTGATGTTAAAGAAGCTGTGTAGAATGGCAGGATTGAATGACTTAGCAAAAGCTCTATTATTGCGCTGGTTAACTCTACTGGATGATAAATAAGATAAATACATGTTCAATTTAACAGCCTTAGAAAAAGCTTAATTTACAGCTCCACAATTACTGTTTTCCTTGGAAAGTGTTCTTCTTTATTTTAGACATATATTTGAAGAAATATTTATTCTTATTCAATGTGAGATGCCAAACACAGACAAGTTCTCAAGCATCTGACCGTAAACCACCACAGTGTGTATCAAGAGGCCCCTCACTTTTCTACAGTACTGAATGTGTAATAAACAGCCAACCAAAGAGGTTTTCATTTACTGCTTTCATCCTTCCTGACTTTGCTAGATTCTGTGACAAATTCAATTCACTCACTGTTACTCCTTACAGACTTCAAATAATTGTCCTGTATTTTCTATCCAGTCCAACCAAGCTCAAGCCTTTCCTAGAAGTCTTTCTGCTTTTTATATAGGGTTTGAGGTTTTTTTGTTATTCATATAAAGAATACATATTATATGTCTTCTTAACAACAACTGTTTTCTGTGGTCCCAGTTAAATATCTTGGCATACAAGACAGATCTAGATAATGCTTCCTGCCCTCTCAAGAGAAGTTATCAGTGAGAGATCCTATCTTCATGGCCCCATGTTGGAACTGAGAGCAACACAGAAAAATCCCTTACCATCAATGCCTTTAAAGTTCCATCTTCGCAATGGATGAACACAGGGATCTTCAGAAGTTCTAGCCCTTTCTAGCTTCCCAGCTGATCATGTTCTCAGGGAAGCAGTTTAAATTACAAAAGCTCCCAAGCATCAAATGTAATTTTTACTAGATCAGTCCCTTGGGGAAATGAGTCTAAAAAGATCTGGTGCACATTAGAGGGTGACCCTGCAGAGCCTTTCAGACCTGAGCATGGCAGAGCAGTGCCAGGGCAGAGATGAGTTGGAAGTCTGGCATCACGGGACCTGCCCGGCTGCACAGGGACAGCTCAAACCCTGCAGACCCCATAAGGAGCTGCTCTTCTGCCTCACAGGAGCTCATTTCTTCCCTCCCACTTCTGATTCCATCAGCCATGACTCAGCTTAAGGAACAGGAATAATCCACTTTGTATTGAATTCACGCAACAAACAGAAGAAATTATACTGTAGTTAAGCGAAAGAAAATTTAGGCTGGTGCAACAGGAGAATTAATATAAAGAAAGAATACAGGAATAAAGAATGATGCAATGTGCATCTAGAAAGAAAAATCTCAAATGTCTATCTTCTGATATCTTACATTGTTTGAAAAACTATACATGACCCTGAAATGAAAAAGAAGAAACTATTGCATATACTAGTTGGAAGAGTCATGGAAATATTGTTCCAAATTTATGCATTCCTACATTTCTTCAATTAATATTTATTTTTATATTTACACATATACTTATGTGTACACATAGGAATACTTATAATTTAATGGCAGACTTCCAGGTTACAAAATCTCTGGCATGGCAAATTCTTATTACATATTACATATATTCTTTTATGTATGTTATATTCATCTGTTTGTGTCACTCTCAATAATATTATTACGTAAAATTCATCTTATATCTAAAATCAAGTTGTCTGCAAGGAAATAACACCAGGAAATAATACATCACTAGAACAATTTATTTAGTCACCCATGTCCTAAAGCATTATACTAACAAAGTATCTAATAATTAATTATAATCTAATAATTTTGAAGACAGTTATAACTGCTCATGTTATCCAAACTGATATTTACTACTGTGTGAAAAAATAAATATATATCTTATAGGAATATCACTTTTAGCAAGTTCTTATGAAGAACACATAATACAGTTGTGACAGACTGCCAAAATGACATTTTGTGCCATATTCAAATATGAGTCCTGAACTTTCCAATTGCCAGAGGCAGAGGGAAGAGTCTCCTAATGTTCTTTTTCCTACTTCCCTTGATTAGCATCAGCTTTTATAGAAAGTCAGACAAATTAAATGATCTGTGGCAGTGTTTGTTATTGAATATCCAAAGGGATTAGATTTCATATATACAGCAATGGATTGAATGTGCCTGAAGAAAAATGTGAAACCAATAAACCACTAGATTATAGTTTATGATACCACATGTAATGTCATCAAAGAGGGTGAACAGCAGCTTCTGAAATATACAATGTCAGTGCAGCAAAAGCACTATATTCATAGGTTCAAGATCAAATGCTGGCTTTAGAATTTAGCATAAGTTAAATTCGAATGAGAATTTAGCACTTTCTAACCTGAAACCAGCCCTGTAAATCTTTCCTGATGAAATGAATACAACGATGATGTCTTAACATAAGATTGCCTAGTCACATCTTGTCTTTAGGAAAATGATGGCAGCACCTTGGAAACAATGAAGGGTAATGTTAAATAACAAATATTTTAACTTGAATGAAAATAACTTTCCCATATAAAAGTAACCCCAAAAAACACAAAATCTCCAACAAACTCTCTTAAACTGTGAGAAATTCAACCATTTTGAGGAAACAGCTCTGCCCTGAAACAGAATGTAGGTAACGTTTTTCCTTCTTTTGCCACAAACAACCATACCTTGTCATTAGACACATGCCAAACTACTTTACTCTGCTTGCCAATTACATGCAGCTCTTTATTACATACAGGCACATGAGAATTATGTTCTGCATACAATTGTTTACTTTTGTGATTTTAATCTGTCATTTATCCTGTAGGTATATAGGCTTGTCTTTGTTCCAAAGCCCTTCTGCAGTAACGAAGTAGAATGAAAATGTCAACAGCAAAGCCTGTATAAGGGAACTGCATTAAAATGTTCATAGCTTTTGCAGTCAAGTTGAAGTCAGTTACTCACTCCTTGTTTGCGACATGTTTAATAGCTACTATTGACATTATGAAATGTTTTCTTCTGAACAAAAATTACACTTTTTCAAAATATTTTTTTAAAGGGATTTAAGTACAACATTGACCCACATACTCCTTTTGTCTGTTAGCTTAGCTAGTATCTCTAAATACTGCAGCACAACCACATCAAAGGCAGGATTAGGTTTATCCAACCTAAACCTGAACTTCTCATTCCGATGAATAGAAGGCCAACACATACTCAGGGATTTGACATAACTATCCTATCTGCAATCCTTTTAGTCCATTTGCTTATGCCTTTCCTTTTTTGTTCCCAAATACATTTTTATTCCCTGTGGCATTCCAAGTCACATTAAAAATTTAAATGCAAGAATTAATGAGGAAAGTATTTATATCCAGAAGACGTGGTCCTAATCCTTCTCTTATTCTCTCTTTTTACTGTCCTTATAGTGATGAGCCTGCAGTAGCACTTCAGATTATTTCCCTATATGTCATTGCAGAAAGACAGGAGGTCCAGTGATAGTTGTGGCATCCATCAGCTTCTGAACTCCTTTCTGAAAACTTCAGAGTAAGAATTTAGAATAAAAATGTCAGCAAAGCTATTGCTGGGCAATGAACTTCTAGTCTGAATGGCTCTCCAGTACACAAATAATAAATAGTGATAGGAAAAATATGGAGTAAGTATGAATATATAAAAATCTTGCACCAGTGTCTCATTATGCATTAACTCCTCTGGCATACAAGCCCTTTTTTCCCAATTACCCCATTAATTCTAATGAGGCTGCTCAGCAAGACCATGGGTTGCCAAAGCTGGGTTTGAATTATACTCTTAGCAAAAGACTGTATGTTCCAGCAATATCATTTTTAACAAGACCAACAAAATACTTTGCCTTATAATATTTTTCTTTTTTTTTAACTGGATTACCTCTAGGGGAGTGGTTTTTCATATTTTTGTTCTAAAAAATAACCAATGGAAAGCATGAATGATTTATGTTTATTCAGATACGGTCACATAGAGTTTCCATGTCTTTGTGAATAGCAGTTTATGTATTCACAGGTTTATGTGGATACACAGTTTAAATATAGACACACAGCATTATCTAAGGATAATGTAAAACAAGAATACTTCTTGTGATAACCACAAGTCCTGCATCTTAATAACAATGGTTTTCAGGGTTAATTTCAAAAAGCAGAAACTTGAAGTGTCATAATAAAGTCATAATTTCTAGTCTGATGCATTTATATTCCAGGAAAGCATACTCAACATACATAATTTCTGTATAAATTGTGTGATATGTGTATCTGCAGCACTGCAGAAATGGCAAAGGCCCAGGTTACTGATTCTTTGCTTCACTGCTTTTAATACAAGTCATCTAACAAGGTAATGAGGTAGACGACAGGAAATTTAATATTAATTTTGCATGGCCTATTCAAACCTTTTTTTTTGTAAGAGTTTTTTGTGATTACCTAAACTAATATCATCTAGTCGGAGACATCACTGTTTGGATCTATTTACGCAGAACAGTGTAACTTACTGCAACACAGAATTTACCATTGCCAACATTATCCCTTGCCTACAGCAAGACAATAAAATCTTGGCTTTCCCAAGCAAGAGTCTTTTTATGCAATGCTGCAGTTGATTTCCTTTCCTACAATTGATTTTTATTATATTTCATAGTCAAGCACTTTCAGCAAATTTGATGATTATCTGCAATATGTATTCTTGGAATAAACGTGCTGTAGTCATACAAGAGTTCTGTAAACTATTCCTGTAGATGCATCTTACAGTTTAATATCCTCAGATTAAAAAGACCATCACAGCATTTTATATGCTGAGGGAGGCAAAAAATTTACAGTGGGCAAATCATTGATAAACTTTACTTTGAGGTTTGAGATTCTACTCCACACATAGCACTGCAGGAAATTGTATTGAATCAAATGAACTTTTTTTCCCTGGAAACATCTTCATTTGGACCCAGTCTTTGTGATAAAAATGATCTGTCTAGTGACCTTTTTTTCTATGTACATTAATGCAAAACAGAACATATGTGAGTGAGGATAAACAGCCCGTACTCACAGCACATAGTTTCCCATTTCCCAGTACGACAATAGGTAAATAAATAGTCATGGCAATTTTTCTGAACAGTGGAATATTGGCTGAAGTTTATTTTATACTTCCATTCATGCAGTCATTGAAAAGACGACATTTCCAGATAAATGTCCTTTGATCTGGGATAATATCTCCATAATCTTTGAAAGGTCCTGGAGAACAGGCGAGGTGCCTGAAGATTGAAGGAAAGCCAATGTCACTCCAGTCTTCAAAAAGGGCAAGAAGGAGGACCCGGGGAACTACAGGCCGTTCAGCCTCACCTCCATCCCTGGAAAGATGATGGAACAGCTCGTTCTGGGCATCATCTCAAGGCATGTGGAGGAAAAGAAGGCTATCAGAAGTACTCAGCATGGATTCACCAAGGGGAAATCATGTCTCACTGATCTCATAGCCTTCTACGATGGCATAACTGGATGGATAGATGTGGGGAAGGCAGTGGATGTTGTCTACCTTGACTTCAGCAAGGCGTTCAACAGAGTCTCCCTCAGCATCCTCATAGGGAAGCTTAGGAAGAGTGGGTTAGATGAATGGACAGTAAGGTGGATAGAAAACTGGTTGAAAGACAGAGCTCAGAGGGTCGTGGTTAGGGGCACAGAGTCTAGTTGGAGATCAGTGACGAGTGGTGTTCCCCAGGGGTCAGTACTGGGCCCAGTCCTCTTCAATATATTCATCAACGACTTGGATGAGGGGATAGAGAGCACCCTCAGCAAGTTTGCTGATGACACAAAGCTGGGGGGGGTGGCTGACACACCGGAAGGCTGTGCCGCCATACAAAGAGACCTGGACAGGCTGGAGAGCTGGGCAGAGAGGAATCTTATGAAATTCAATAAGCGCAAGTGTACGGTCCTGCACCTGGGGAGGAATAACTCCATGCACCAGTACAGGCTGGGGGCTGACCTGCTGAAGAGCAGCTCGGTGGAAAGAGACCTGGGAGTCCTGGTGGACAACAGGATGACCATAAGCCAGCAATGTGCCCTTGTGGCTAAGAAGGCCAATGGCATCCTGGGGTACATCAAGAAGAGTGTGGCCAGCAGGTCGAGGGAGGTCATCCTCCCCCTCTACTCTGCCTTGGTGAGGCCACACCTTGAGTACTGTGTCCAGTTCTGGGCTCCCCAGCTCAAGAAAGACAGGGAACTACTGAGAAGAGTCCAGCAGAGGGCTACAAAGATGATTAGGGGACTGGAAGTGCATGCTTCGTATCTTCTATCCAATGAGAAAAAAGTTGCATTCATTTTTTATATACTTTTTAGCAGTAATGACTGCTTCTTTTCAGGACTAAATTACTTAGAAAATAGATTTTTTAGGAAGTTTATTTAGGTATTACATTAATAATTTAGAAAGTTTCCCTCATTGTTCTCTCTTTTTGCCAAGAAGCCAAGCTTTTGCATTTATATTAATTGCAGAGGTGCTGTTTTCTCAGTTACTCAGTTCATTAGCAGTGCAAAAGACCTGAAGCTCTGGTGGTATAAATTTTTTAGAGAGGTTCACCTTTCTCAAGGAGCAATGAAAAGGGCAAAGTCATGACATAATTTCTCATTTTATAATGGGGAATTTATTCAAGCATATTTTTGTTACCATTTATCATCGAGGACACCTTACAATTAAATGCCTTCATTTGCACATAAGTAGCCCAGAAACCTTTTAAATTCCCATGAAACGCACTCTGGATTTTCTTTGGGTTGTTTTTTTTTTTTTCTTATTTTCATCATTTTCACTTTATCAACTCACTGCTGCAACCAGAAATATTCATGTCAACACAGTTAACAGTTTTATGCTTGCATAACTGAAGAATCAGTCTTTAATCAACAGCAAGAGGCTTGTCAAAAGTGCAAATTAAAAAATAGTTTTCTTTAAAGGTATATTTGAGAACACTGGGTCAAAACGGGTTTGCGGGATGTAAACTATCCATCTATTTTTTCTCTTGAATTCTCAACGTATGGGTTAATTGAAACAATTGCTTTCCATTGTATGACAGACAGAAGATCAGACACTGCTGCGAGTCATGAAGATTGGTGATATAGAACATTTTCAGATAAGCATGAGAAGTTAATTCCAGGAAGACAAACACACTGCATAGACCAAATACTTTGGTCATTCCCATATTTATAAAAACTCATCCTCACATCACTGGTTATCTTTTATAGCCAGTCTCATAGAGGTGCCTCATTGCATCACTATTATTAAAATGGTCTCATGAAAGTATTTTTCATTTTTTATACATTATTTATATAGATTTTTTTTTAATAATTGGGGTTTAAAAAAAAAAAAAGAAAGAAAAAGAGAGAGAGAGAGAAAGAGAAACTGAAATTTATCCCTGTACCGATTATTTTCCTTCTACAGTGGTTTGGCTGTGCACAGGTGTTCATGCTGGGAACTGAACCAGTGACACATCAATTATAACATGAAGAGCACTGATGTATTTTCTTTGAGTTATTGGAGAAGTATACAAAGACTTACTATATAGGAGCATCTCAGCTGGGACCACAGTGAAAAAAAGTAACCTTGCCAAGGACCACACCTTTGCAGCCCCTGTCATCCACAGACACCTACAGTTTAGACTGGGGTTAGTCTGAATTCAGCATATAAGTGCTGGGATCCAAGGGCTGGCAATTGATTTCTTCTTTCCCTACAGCCACCCTCACTATGCATAACTGGTATCATAAATCGTTCTGTCTCTTCTCTTCCCTTGAATTCCTTTTCTCTGCCCCAACCCTTCGGTATCATATTCCAGCCCTTATTTTTGCACCTATGTCTAACACCTCCCATCTGCCTTCACTTTGAAACTTACGCTTCATGTTTTATGTTTATGTCATCTCCCATCTTTTACCACCTTTTACTGAGGAAGTAGTGTTCTTCTGTGCCCTCTAGAAATGTCAGGATACCCCACAACCCTTAACAACCCTGGACAGCATGGGGCAAGCACATTCACAAGTACTGATGGCATTGTTCCTACCAGGCCACTGGTGATACATCTCAGGGTTATTGGCTCAAGAATATCTGTAATTTTGAAACCTACAGATGTAATTCTTTTTAAAACAAACTGCCTTTCAAAGCGTATGCTACCTGTGCACATAATTCAAAAGTATTTGCAACAATGGATGGTTTTGCAATGCGAGGAAAATAGGATAAGCCTCTCCCCAACTCTGAAATTAATAAGAATATAAATTCATATGAACATTACTAAAATAAACACCAAATCACCTCCTTCAGGAGCCTGGGCACTGTGGTGAGATTGTTGACAGTATAGAAAGTAGAATTTATCCATTACTACTAACCTAACTCAATTGTCAATATATAGTATACTTGTATTTGTACAGATTTATGTCCTACTTCACACAGGCATTATCATATGGTTTTGTAAATGCTGTAGTATAAATCATACTAATGTTTATTCTACATTGTTAGTAAACTGGAGCATCTAATGAATACAAAACAGAGATAGTAGTGTGATTAACAAGCAAGCCACTTTTCCATACGAAAACTGGGCAACGTGGACTGGCAGGACTATGGCAGGAGGGTGCCTTTGCACCCTGAGCAGCAGCAGCAGAGGCACTGGGGGTTCACCCCACAAAGCAGGAAAATTTCTTCTGGGAAACTGGAAGAGCTCTTATAACCAAATTTCCTGCCCAGCTGCACATTATTCTGCATACCCCAGTCCCTCCTGCTTCCCAGCCGCTGCCCTGGAGCAGTAGGATGCTGCCTCCCCTGCTTGAACTGCGGCTGCAGGAAGCACACCAACCCACCACCACCCACACAAAACCAGAGTTACATGGGGGGGCTCAGTCCAGATGCTTCTCCCACAGAAACCAATGGGAAAAAATAAAAAAGTCACCTCTGCTTGCCCTCCTGCTTCCTTTCTGTTGGCCTCCCACAAACGTGTTTCCTGACTTTCTCCCACGCTGTTCCCCTGACAGGATCGGCATTTCCACTCTCCTAACACAATACCAATTTCTTATTAAGTCTGTCTTCAATATCCCCATCTTTCAGTGCATTTACAAGAGGAAGACACCTCCATCCACAAAACTGCAGAGCAGAGAATTCTTAACAAACTATGACATTTGTGTTGGGTGTACATGTACTTATAAGAGATCTTACTACCCTTTTTTTTTTAATACCTGAAGATGTCTTTCTCCAATTTAATTTCTGCTTCCATAGATGGCATAGTGCTTTCAAGATGGGCCTGCCCTTTTGCATTTATGTGTGTTAAAAAATGTTGCATAGAAATAATAGCATCCTTTGTCTCCAGTGAGATCAAAATTGAACCTTAGCTTTTAAAATAAAATTATTTTCTCATTTCAACTGACACGAGTTAATTTTCTTTTTAGGTGGAGCAAACACTTTAAACTCACAGATCCCAACACTCATTTTGATCTACTTCAATATGATCAACAGGTATCTGTTTCCTTTCTCTCTTCTTGTAGTTTGCAGGGTTTTTTTGGTCTTTATATGAATAAAAAAACACTAAGTTGGCTGGATAGTCAACTGCCCCTCACCATTTGCTTCTAGAGACCCAGATGAAAGTAAACATCCTCCTTTATTTTTTTTTGTTTATCTTAAGTCATGGCAGCATCTATAGTATCCTGTAGCTCTCTAAAAGTTAGACTGAAATCATATCAACTTGCCTTGCCAGTCTTTGTGAAGTTTATTACTTTTTTTGCCTGAAAAATACTCCAGGTTCTTTTGATAAATAAAGTGAAAATTTTTACTACATTCTTCCCTAAGTTAAGATAGCTTTCTTTGACATTGTGAAAGGAAAAGCAGAAAGTAAGAGAAAAACATCAGTAAAAAAATACAGTTCAATGAGGAGTACAGAGTTTTCAGCTGTGGACTTTAATGTAATTTTTTAAATTCAAACAAAAACAAATGAATTTCCATGTAGGTGTAGACAAACAGTAGCAATGCCATGACCTGGTCTTTTCTGTTTCACACAGGAAAGGAGTATCAGTGGAGCATATACAGGCATCTGAATCTACTTACTAACACAAATAAACATGAGCTATAAAGAAAAAAGTCTCCCCTCCAGATTACTTTTCACAGAAAACAGTAACTTCTCTATTAATGTTATCTTTCAAAATTCTGTTTCACACTTGATATTCTAAGAACAAGTAAAGTATTATATTACATGGTTCATTAACAGCACTAGAAAGGGATCAGTTCTGAATTGACATTTGCCTGAATGTAATGATCCGAACTGGAGCAACCTTTGCATACCAGCCGTTTGTAATCCCTTCCTCTCAGAAAGACAGCTGGATGTAAATGTGTTTATTACGTCAAATTTGGGCCAATGCTATAGCTGGTCTAACCCAGAAAATTGCCTTTAGCTTAAAAGAGGCAACCTCAGTTTACAACAGAGAAGATTAAGTTACAAAATACATTTGGCACAAAACTCCATTGAGAAGTCTAGACTGCAACTTAAAAAAAATAAAAAAATAAAAACAAATAAAAAAAAGACATTCAGTAGTGTATTGTTCCCCATGAAAAAAGAAGTGCGGATAGGTCTCATTTCAGGTCCCCATGTGCAAAATCTTTCATTTTTCTACAGCTTCTTTCGAAAAAATAAAAGAAAACAAATCTAATTTCAATACTGATGGCTCTTAGGTAGTGTTACTTTTTTTTTAAGAAATTTTATTTGCCTCTTTCTGGTTTTGTTTATGTTCTTCTCTAAGTTAGATAACAACAATTTCTAAGGAAAGTTAACTTAGTAAAAAAATAAGAGAAAAATAAGTCTATAATTTGAGATTAGACTATTTTTTTTTTTTAGTATTTTGATACTTTTTCCCTTTTCTCTTAGGAAAATAGTAAAATCATGAGAATGAATTTTTCTTCTACTTTTATTATAGTTTTCCTTTATTCCTGCCATTTATCTAGTGTGGAGAGAGGATATAATGACAGGAAGAAAAATGTAAGCTAAAATCAGATTTTTAAAAGCAGTTTAAAGAACTGTTTTTAAAACAAGATATTTGATATATTGATTGAAAAATATAATAATACATAGAAAAAAACTTTCAAATGTTTTGAATTATATCATGATGGCATAAAACAGGTATTTGAGGAGAATCGGTTTATCATACCAATACACTGAAAACAAGTGCAAGAGTTCCCCAAAAAGGAAAGTTCTGTCTGTCTTGTTAAACATTTGCTTTCTTGTTGTCCTCTAATGAGGAAATTTTGTTTATTCTGATGAGCAAATTACAGTTTTACCTACAAAGTCACTGCGTAATTCAGCATATTGAGACGGTTTGGCAATGCAACTGTTATACTAACATAGCATAACAGTGAAACAGGAAAGCAATGTTCAAGCAGAAAAGAGTTTCGACACTAAGGATTCAAGCTGTACAGAGAAACATGTACCTCTCTTAGCGTGTCTCTTTCATTCTTTGACTGTATATTGCACCAGTTCCCCCCTAAGTAACTTGATACCTACGCTAAGACACCAGAGCTTGTGCCTCTGGGGTCTCTAGGACCCCCAGGAAAAAAAAGTCAAAATCCATAGATCTGTCACCAGAAGACTGCACCTGTCTGCTCTCATTAAGCATTTCTGATCCAGCACCATGTTCCAGTAGCAGAGACTTGTATCCTAGTCCAGCTTCTGCTGCTCTGAAGTATTAATGAAGGTCAGTGAAAGTCAATGTTGAGAGTGCCAACTAAGGATAAAGAGACTTTACCAGTTTTGGTAACTTTTCCAGTCACCAAAAGGTTTGGTTTAGCCCAGGTTGTTCTGCTTCCTCCAATCTGTTCTCTATGTATTTGAAGCTTCCCTTGTGTCTGCTGTCTTGAGTAGATGCAAGACTGTTTCTGGTTTTCTGTTTCTCCTCCATGGTAAGGAGATTTTCCACAGAATGACACCATACCTAGTCTGTTGGTTTTGAGCTGGTAACTGCCCTCTCTAATGACACAGGGAAATTTTCTCTTTCTTTGCATGTGGTACCATTTCTCCCCCCTGAAAGACAACTGATTGACTTTCAGGCGTTGTCCCTCAGAGGCTAATGCAGCCTCTCCATTCCCACAACTATTAGAAGAGCTCTTGGCCCTTCCTATCTCCATCTCTACTCAGTCTTTGTTTCTGGAGTATGACCTATTGTATCTTGCTCAAGCCCAAATAACAACCACACCATCTGATAACCATAGAAGTAAAGTAAGTAGCTGCTTATGCAAAACAATCCATGCACAAATTTTTACTTATGTCTTTGTTTCCCTTTCAGATGTTTTAAACAGAATTCTTGATGCACACATGCACCTACCTTTACCAATTTAGCACTTCAACAAAATGTCACAACATATAAGCAATACTCTAAGACTATAACTGAAGCTTCACTGTACTCTTCAGTGACAGAATCAGACTTAAGGTCACCTCTAGCAAGGTCTAAAACTGACATTTCTGAAATGGCACTGCATGAATAAGTACTATGAAAAAATAAACAGCAAAGGCAGAATGGAAGAAGAGAAAGGGACTAGCAAAGGAATAAGAGAAAGGTGAAGGAAATTAAAAGAAGGGATACACAGCTTATTAATACCCCTCCACATACTGGGGGAGAGTTGCTCGATCACTGAGTTCCCAGCTTCTCATTCACAGATCTCTTTCAAGGGGGCTGCTCCTACCCCTCAAAGCACGTTCTGCCAAAGTGAGAGAACATGGAAACTTTTTATTTTTATGGTAACCCTTTCAGTCTCCATTGGTCTTTGACTAGCACTGAGAAACTCTAAATGTTATGGCTGCTTTAGTTCATGGCTTAGAATTCAGTCATCAAGAAATACTGAAAAGGTTAAAGATCTTTTTATGTCTGCCAGAGCTTTAAGCATCAACCAACAATTACTGGTAATGCAACATTTTATTTTTATTTTTACTTTACTAGAAATAAGAATTATTTGGCCTTTAGTCTCAAGGTAAAGTTTGTAAATTATTAATAAAGACTTGTTTTAAAACTAGGATGAAAGAAAGATATTGCCATGATGTGTGATGCTATACGTCTGCTGCTGACAAATCCTATAACCTTCATCCCCACAAGGGTGAAGAACTGCAGATTTGCTGCTAAAGCATTTAACAGGTGGTATTGTAGCAATATGAAAAAAATATATGTCTTTTGAAAAGTGTTTAAAGCACTGCTGATGACCTGCAATCATGTAAGATGCATTTAGAGCTGGCATCTAGCACCGAAGTGTATCTTGAAGAATTGCATGATTACATTCCTGTGCCACAGTTTCTACTTATTATTTACTCCTAGGATGTTTTTTTCCTGGAAAAAACTTCTGCAACACAGATGATGCAGAGAGGCACCATGCAAATAACAGTATTTCAGCTTTTAATATAGCGATTTGTGCAGCATGTTCTTTACATTCCACAGCTCTTTGTTTGGGTTTGGTGAGTCAGCGAATACTACCTTGTTTTTATGACTGTATGTTTTGCATAGACACATGTGTATGTAAGTACACATACCATTACCAGAATGGGCTAGTACACCTGCTGTGCCTTCTCTGAACACAAAACATGTACATAAACACCTATGGCTCAAAGGTAACACTCCAGTTCCTTCTTGTTTTTATTCACCACTTCATGAAATTTGCAAGAATTCGATATCTTAACTTTCTCAGCTTGGTTTAAACTGGTTTACAAGATTAGAGTTTTTGATGGATAAACCAGAAAAGGTTTGAAACATTTTTGTTTACTTAGAAAATTGAGATCATTGGTGTCCCAATGTACAGTTTGTACAGTACCTAAACACACAGGAGCTCATCCATTGACCTTTAGTGCAAGAAGTATTAATCCCTGTAAATATGACTGTTATTTACTACTACTACTGTGAAAAAGTACAGCAGTACTACTGCTATGTACCTTATGTGTCACTGTACAAGAAATATTAACCAAGCTTTAAACAACCGTTATTATCATATGCTTAATCCTACCTCTTACCTCCTACCTTACCTTCTGAAATTTCAAATTTTGTTTTAATTTTCTATAGAAGATGAGAGAAGATATGCTAGCTGCCCACATTTCCTTTCAAATATACAAAAATATGCAAGTTCAAATCTTCTCTAATTCTTTTCTGTGCAAAACTTGAACTTTGCTGCGTAAAATGCGGTTTGTGTTAGAATTCAGGGGAGGGAGGAGATGGATCTAAGTAGATGAAAAAGCTAATGGAACAAAAGTTGCTTTGATAATTTTTTTAACGCTGTTTAGAGAGCAACATGAAATACTGGTGCTTGTCCTGAGAAAGCGGAAGATTATTGCTAGGGAACAGTATATCTATACAGCTGTCATGCATGTTTTGGAACAGATGTGAAGTCTGTGTACAAAGAGAAAAGAAAACGAGAAAGGGAGATTAAGTACTTTCCATGCTCCTGTGTCGTACGTTTTCTCTTGGGAGACAGAGACATATAACGTGGCAGTTGCCCATTTAACCTTTTCTGAGCTGTGCTAACAGTAATAGAGAGACAGAAGCTTCATCATGTTATTCCATTTGCTCTAACTAATGCAGCATCGTGGAGATATACCAATGCAGCAACAAAGTTGGTTCTGGCATGGCAAAAATCCCCTGATGTCACTTCTTTCTTTTCCACTCTGTGAACTCTGTAAAAAAATGGTATTCTTGTACAGTACATCCATATAATGTGGGACTTGGCTACTTTTCCATTCCAGCAAAACTTTGGCCATCATTACCTGTGCAACATGCCTCCTGCTGTGTACAACACTGTCCTACTGCACTCAGAGGAGTTACTCACACGAGTAAAGGCCATGACATTGAGTTATTAATATACAAGCTTCAGAGCTCTTAGTGCTCAGCTGTGGGACTGTCTAGGTGCACTAAGCCACAGGGAAGTAGAAGATCTCTCTCAAATTCCCAAAATGAAAAGTGTCTTTTGAAGGGAAACGCGATTCTTTTGGCACCAACTAAAATGTAAAAATGAAAGATACTCACTGGCTTCTGTGCCAAAATCCTTTTTGATTCTGGGTACCAAGTGGCTTAAACCACTGTCCTACATGTCAAAATAAAACCAAAAGGGATAAGGTAACTGACATGAGCACATCTTCATCAAGTAAAGAGGAATGGAGCTTCAGGATTAAAAATAATATAATTGAACTCTTTGTTCAGGGGGCGGTCTGGGGTCATGTGACTCATTTTTAGGATATACACATGGACCCAGATTTTTAAAGTCACTTGAATGCTTAGATATGTGTACTGTTACTTAACTGGGTTTTCAGCAGCACCTGATGTCCGAATCTTATTTACAGATAAACTTCTGAAAAATTCTCGGGAGGCATCCATCTTCATCCTATTTAAAAGTCCAGTCCCAGTTTTGCATTTCAAAGACTTAACACCGCATTAGGATAATTTTAAAATCCTTTGTTTGTGATCTTGAGCCCACTCTACGAGTAGGCTCAGATGTACTTATAAAGGCATTGCTTACATGTGTTTTTCTTTTCCAAGTAATTTACTGTGTCTGAAGTCTGAGAATAGCTGTGAAAGTAATTTTCCATAACTACACAATCACTTTCCCATTTAAAACAACAGGGAGGGAAATGCCGCTGTTTCAAATTGAAATCTAACTACCCAAAGCAGCCGTATCATGAAGAACGGCGATGAAAGCCTCCCGACCTCCACTACCAGGGAGTGCTAACATTAATTTTGCCACCAATTCTGGATGCAGGTATACCCTATCCCTGGACTTCTTCCCCTTCTTCACCCCAACTTCTAACAGATCTCACATACTGTATGGGTGTTCTCTTCTGAGCTTATTGGAGAGAGCAATACATTACAAGTAAACAACAAGCCACTGTTTCTACCTGAAGTCAGCACTGTCGCAAAGACAGCCGTGTAGTTCCATGAGGAAGTTTCAAAGGTATGTCTCTCCGCTTCATGTTTAATTCAGTACTGAGATAATTGAGTGCAAAAATATTGGTGGTTAGGGTTTCTACATTGATCAAACTTGGCTGCTGCCTGAGAGAAACCTGCATATAAGACGTATCTAGTAATTTATGTGACATATAAATAAAGAGAAGAAACTCATTACTTTCTCTAACTTCTATGCCAAGCTACATTCAGACTTTCAGTTTTATTTTTATTTCTGCCCCTATAACTGATTGCTGGCATCCTTTTGACATTACAGAACAGTGACATGACCCAGAACAAGGTATTTTCTTTGTGCGGTATCTTACTTGGAGCTGTGATGTGCACAGCCTATATATTCTCCTCTGCAGGATCCTCAGGCAAATAATCATCAGGGAAACTGAATTCATTACTTAATTTCAAGGGAAATCAATTGAACATCAATACTGCTGAATACTCCTGCAGTGTTATGGTAGGTTTAACACGTGCCTATGTCATCATTCTGCTTTAGGAGCCAGCCTTCTAGTCTAGACTACAAATACTATAAGCCATTGCTGAAAATCAGGGAAATATAAGTTGATACCCAAAAGATAGGCATAAATACTTCATGTTTGTCCAATATACTTCACTGAAATGTACCAGTCTGCATATGTCAAATCCTTTGCTGATTTGTTTGTTTCTATTAAAAGCTTCCTTTAAAATATCTTCATAATATTCAATTCTGTGCAAAATGCTATTTCAAGTTTTTCATCACCAAAAACCAATTAATAAACCTATCTCAAACAAACAGAAAGTAACTCCAGCTTCAGTGAAATCCTTCCTAAACCAGCTACCACGTGTCTTTACCATTTAACAGGAAAGTATTTAAATACAGACTGTATTCTTTAAGGACCTGACACACTTTCCACACATCTCTCATGCACTTAACATACAGTGGTTTTCACTTGCTCAGCTCAAGCCTCATCAAGCCTACTGACACACAACAATTTCATTTTTGACCTTATTGTTGTGTGAAAGAAAAAAAATTAGAAGCATTGCAGCAATATACCTGTTCTCCAAGATTAGTGAGCACCTCTCTGGAATGACAAATTCTGCCAGTTGCCCCAAATTTCGAAGCGTTTTGCAGAACAGCAGTGAGCCTTACTGGTCTGATAATGCTGATAATGATTTCTCCTGGTGTTGCTAAGTCTCATACCTTTCAGCTAATGTCAGGATTTGTTCTGTTCCCCTTTGAGTGTGATGAAGGATGTTAGGAATTAAGGTATTTATTAGCATCTCCAAAAGACTCAATCTGCAGATCAGTTATGTTTCTTGTTCTTGTCTAGTTGTTTTGAAAATCGTGCAATGCAAGCCAGATTAAGGTAAAGTGCATGGACAACTCAGGTATGGCACCCAGAATACATCACACAGTCACAGAGAGAGTTGACTCACAAATATCATGTAATCTTTCTTCATTCTGTTGACCACTCACCAAGGAAGAAGCATCAACTCGGAGTTCGGGATGTGTATCCTTGTCTGTTGAAACAATGCCCACAGCCTCCCATTCATGTCACTTTGGCAGGCAATTTTTTTATTCCAATTTGGATGTTCCTCTCTTTCACTTGAGCTTGCTTAGGTATGACTGCAGAAAGTACAAGAAAGGAGCATTTGGTAGCCTGGCAGGCAAAATAACCACTGCCCTGTTTCCAAGCATATTTATACTTTTCCCAGTTTTTTGAGAAGTGTTATTTGATTAACAGTATTTCTGCTTTGCCAGAAAACAAGACACCGGAGGTCTGTTTTTCCATGCCAGAGTGGTTTCCTGGCCTAGAACGCCAATGCAGTTGGAGACTGAAATTCTACAAGTTTTAAAATCTGTTTGCATTTTGAGAATATCAAAGTATGCAAATATACATGTCTGATTTAGTCAATGATAGGCAGTAAATGATTTTCACCGGGCTCCTAGAAACATTCCGTAACGTAATTTCCAGACGACTTCTCCAAAACTATCTGTGTTCCTATTTCATATAATGTGTTGGGTTTGTTTTTTTTTTTTCTATATTGGTCTGAAAATTCTGGAGGTCTGGGAATTGAGACTCCTTAGCATCCTTAGGTGGTGTCATGGTTTGGCCTCAGACGGCAACAAAGAACCACGTGCTGCTCTCTCGAGTTTTCCCAATAAGGGAAGAATCGGGAGAAAAAAAAGGCAAAACTCGTGGGTCGGCACAAAGGCAATTTAACAGAACAGCAAAGGGCACAAGAAAACAACAGCAATAACAGGGACAGAGGGACATACGAACGCGATCACGGAACCGCCGCTCCCCGCCGCTCCCCGACCGGCCCCGGGACGCCCCCGCCCGCTCCAAGCGGCGACTTCCTGCCCCCTCCCCCGGC
>VYZM01016751.1:267547-298063 GCA_013398915.1 Dromas ardeola
ACCCCCAGCACCTGGTTGACAGCAGGATCAGTATGAGTCAGCAACGTGCCGTGGCAGCCAAGAGGGCAAAGTGCATCCTGAGATGCATCAAACACAGTATAACCAACCGATCAAAAGTGGTGATTATCCCTCTGTGTTTAACAATGGTGCAGCCTCACCTGGAGTACTGTGTGCAGTTCTGGGCCCACAATTTAAGAAGGATGTGAAGAATGTACTTGAATGTGCCCAGAAGAGTGACCTCATTGCTCTCTACAGCTTCCTGAGAAGGGGAAGCGGGGAGGGAGGTGCTGATCACGTCTCCCAGGTATCCATTGGTAGGACGGTGGAAATGGTTCAAAGCTGCACCAGGGGAGGTTTAGACTGAACTATAGGAAGCATGTCTTTACCAAGAGGGTAGTCAAGCATTGGAACAGGTTTCCTAAAGAGGTGGTTGATGCCCCAAGCCTGTCAGTGTTGAAGAAGCTTTTGAACAATGCCCTTAGTAACATGCTTTAACTTTTGGTCAGCCCTGAGTTGGTTAGGCAGTTGGAGTAGATGATCATTGTAGGTCCCTTCCAACTGAAAGTATTCTATTCTATTCTATTCTATTCTATTCTATTCTATTCTATTCCATTCCATTCCATTCCATTCCATTCCATTCTATGCTACGCTATGCTACGCTATGCTACGCTATTCTAAAGTATTAATGAAGTCATTGCAGCTAGCTGTAAAACAAAATCTGAAAATATTTTGTATTTGGCAGCCCATACACAATGGTATTTGTGCGGTAGGACACAATGGTATTTTGTGTGGTAGGACCCATTAGAACCAAGAAAACACCTCCTTACAGTACATTTTGAAAGAAAACTGATACCAGAACTGTGCCAAGGTAATAATGTGTGCTATACAAGTGATGCATTACTTTAAACTACCATAGAAATTCGTAGCTGCAGACTTGACAGAAAGTAGTACCACACAGGTATGAAAAGAAGCAGGAGTATTGTTGAATTCTTTATTTCATTGGCTTAACATCAAACCAATTAAATCATAACTTTCTTCTCCTAGAAATTAATTAGCACTAACAAATCTTCAAACATCAGTTGCTCCTCAGATAATCAAAAAAAGTTTAGAGTAATGTATACTTCTACTTAAGAGATGCCTGAACAAGGTGAAGTCTTATAAATTTATTTATAAAGAAAAAATATCGGCTATGGAGCTGCGCAACACCAAGGAGAAATAATGACTAATTTGAAGTCATTTGTTTTGTCTGAAAGCCAAGCCAAATTTATATCTGAACTTTAAAACTACACTGCTTGTGCCTAATTGCTTGATCATCCCTTTCCATTTCAGGAACTTAATCCATAAAGAAAGTACTTGTGAAGTTAAACTTAAGTATTTAATATCTCAAAATGGTAATCAATTTGTGTAAAATTTCAAATCTATATTAAAAAGCTGCCAAAAATTTTTTCTGTATGAAGCACGTTGATAAAATCTGAAGAAAGTTTTCAATCCGTTAGCAATCTGTCAAGTTTCCTGACCTAGTCTATTTGCTTTAACTCAAAGCTCTGAGAAAAAAACTCTTGTGAAGTATTTCTTAAACCTGAATAATGTTTAAATATTCTGAATGGTTGGTCTTGGTGGTTGGTTAATTTGATGGTTGGACCAGATGTTCTGAAAGGTCCCTTCCAACGTAGGCAATTCTATGATTCTATGAGTAGATTTATACTTAGGAAAAAATGGTAAACCTGTAAGTAATCCTCAATGCAATCCCAAAAATACCTTGCAGATACAAAACAAGTTCCGATGCTATTTTAAACACATTTGTGAATTAACTATTGACTAGACAAACATAAAAGTAGAATATGCTGAATCTAATCCTAAAGAACTTTTGGAAGTCTTTGACTCAGATTTCTTACTGGACTATGTTTCATTCTGTTTCTGTGTGCAGCTTAGACAGAAAGAGATAAATAGACTTCAACCTACTGTAAAACTAATCACTGAAGCAAACAGCTAAATCTGAATATTAAAATGCTTTACCACAACTAGAAAAAAAGAATTATTAATTTAATCTACTAAGTTACACAACTGATTTAAAAACAGAATGCATGTGACACTTTGTCCATGTTGACTGGATATCTAGAGGAAGTAAAGGTTGTGTGTTAAAGAGAGAAAAACAATGAAAAGGAAAATTATCTATGAATCAAACCAACTGCATTTGACCATAGGTGGAAAACAACAGTAATGGGAAATTTAATAGAGAATTGAGAAGAAATGTTGACAAAAGTTTCATGTACTTTTGGTCTGTATACTTTTGTTTCAGATATGTTTGTTTCAAAAGTCCATGTGCTGTTGGAAAAAGTATCTGGAACAAAGAGAGGAAGCTCAAAGTTCGTGAGCAAAATGATAAATTAATTGGCATAAAAAGACTAAGTTCAGGTAATTATGATAATAGTAAAGAAGGATGTAATCTCTTCAAGAAAAAAAAAATTGGTGCATGTAACATTAAAGAAGTATAAATCAGCTTCACTTTTCAAAGTGCTGAAGGTCTCTGAATATTGAGAAAAAAAGAAAATAAAGAAGGCATCATTGTGGTAGGGGTCTGTTGAAGGAACCCAAGTTCAGGAAGACCAGTGGATTGAGGCTTTCTTTGTTCAACAAGCAGCGTTTGCCAGGATGTCTAAAATTAGGATTCACTAGCTGCTTCATTAGGAAAGAAGTATAGCAGAATACAGGTTGTCGAGAAAAAACATTGGAATGAGTAAGCGACATGTACGGCTTAAAGCAGGATATTTTTAAAAGGCTGTTATTTTAAAGGACTGTAAAGCAACTGCCCCTTTAGAACACCAGTGAATGAAACGCTTGATTTCCCTTATCCTCCCATTTAAGAAACAAACAAGCAAAAAAACACACAAACAAACCCAGTAAAAACCAAACAAACCTTCTGGTCTTTTGGAGTATATGCTGGGGAAGAAAATAAATGAGAAATAGCAGAATTGCAATCATAGTTCTTTATTAATTATTACATTTAGTAGATCAATATAGAAAATGGGTATATTGGAAATCTAATACGAAAGTGAACTTACCCGACTACAAGCAACTGTTAATTGTAGACATATTTTCACACCTGACATACTTCTAACTAGAACACACTGTGTTTTCACTTTCTAATTGGGAACTGACTGCATCCTGAACTGTACTTCTAGAGGAAGAGGCAGTGTGCTTAGTGTGCTTAGAAAGAACTTGGAAGTGGCACACCATGCTTTACTCCTTGTCATTCACTGAACATAGACTAGTAATGAATTGAGTGAGGAAAGTCTTATACAAGTGGGAGTTATCACATTAATTAATTAGATATATAACCTGATTTTTATTTCTTCCTTTCTATATTTTTAGTGTAAGGTGAAAATTACTCGTATTCTGTCACTATACTGAAAGTTGATATGTTTGGTTATTATGGGAACACTTGCTAAACATGTTACAAGTGAAAACCTGTAAGTATTTTCTAGTCTGCAAATAGAGACATAAAAGATCTAACACTGATTTGTGATAGAGACACATAAATCTCTTCAATATATAAATGAATGAAACTTTGCTTTTAAGTGTTTTGTAGTTTAAGCAGGATAGTTTTCTGTGAGCAATGGATTCACTTTTTTTTTTTCTTTACAAACCACATGAACACTGTCATGATTATCTTACCTTTATATGCCATTTACAGACTTGTTTGCGTCAGGTTGTTTTTCTAGCAATCTTCACACCAAAGACTCCTTCATGTTTGGAGCAGAACCCATATAAAAGAAATTCACGACATCTACTCCATGTGTTCACTGCCCTGGTATTGTTGTTCTGCTGTTAGGAGACTACCTGCTGCCAGTCATAGACATGATTAAAGTGAACAACTGCAGTAAGCATCGTTCTTTCAGGTTAAGTAGAAGGAATATTTAAATTACCATTGTGCACTGATAGCTGAAAAGTGGAGGCTATTGCAATAGGGATGGACTACTTGGTACAGCTGATGAGTACCGAAGCCATATGAGGAAAGGGTTTCCCTGGTAACTGATTATTAATAATACGAGGGGTTGCAGAATGTATGTGTTGCAGTTGCCTATGCCTCTAAGTAAGAGTCACAGGAGAAAGCCAAGCAAGCAGTAGTCCTGGGATGAAGCCAGGAAACAGAACTACGTTTGAGAAGGGCTCTCATTGGAGAAGGAGATTTGCATTTCTAAATGGAAAACTGTCCTATATATATCGTTTCTCCTGAATGTAGCGAAACAGGACTTTGTGTACAGTCTTTGTAATAAACAGGATAGCATCAAACCAATACCTGTCCACTATCAGTTCTTCTTCCTAAGAGAAATAAATCAGCAAAGGGAACAAAACACTGTCTATTCAGCTAAGTAGAAGCACTTAATATGCAGGAGATGTTCCTGAAGATGTTATCAAGGCTGTTATGCTTGAAGGAATTGCGGGTTTTGAAAATTACGGTTGCCACATAAATAAATCAGATGAAAAACAGCTGGTTATATTAATTCGTTCCAGCACCTAGCTCTTATTGTTAATAAATCAAAGAGAAGTTATGAAAATACTGTTACAGATGTTAACACAATTTACTTGAACAGTGGAACTTTGAAAATAATTAATAAAATTGGCTTACATAGATAGTGTTATTCACATTATAGTAAAGCTTATAAGGACTAGAAGAGTTAACAGAAGTGTTAAATCTATATAATTCATTTCAGTGTGGCAGTTCAATGAGTCTAGCAACAATAAAAAATATCCTTAGGAAGAATACCTCAGGCGTCCTCATTATATAGCTCTAAGACTTGGAAAAAGGGTAAATTCAAATACTCAGCTACACAAGTTTCACTGGAGGTTTTCTGTAATATGCTCAAAATAAAGTAAATAATAGAATAAAGATTATGCTCAAGCAGCCCTAACTGTGGGGAAGAGATGACACCTCAGAGACACCGTTTAAGAATGCCCAGTAACAGTCTATCAGAAGTATTTCTTCGGCAGCCCCAGGGCAGGTTGTCACCTGCGCAAAATTCATCACTAACAGTTACAACAGATTCAGCTGGATAGAAAAGATTTAGATAAAAGGAGTATGGAATACGGAGCCTTAGCACTCCTGGGCTTTTCACCTGTGAAATATGTGAAGGCAATAGCATTTGGAAGAAGAAGCTGAGGAGCCCTTCAAACCACTGGACATGAGAATTAAAGAGGTCAGAGACGTGTGAGGAGATTTAATCCATTTTCCTTGGCACCTTTTGTAAGAAAACACATTGTATTTTCCTGTTTATGTAGGTTTCAAATGTGAGAATAACAGGATCCCTTCTATGACAGAGTGAAGGAAGATGATATGGCAGATTTATTGACAGCATATTATTCTGTTTTCTCTCATGTTTTCCTACCAAGTAACTGGATGTATAGCATAAGCATAGCTGGATCTAATATTTTCAGCATGAACCCAGTATATGCACTTTATTATGAGATCCCTAACTACATATGCAAACAAAAATAATACCACTTGCTCAAAAGCAAGTGGAAACCCCTATAAAAGTATAACTGTAAACATAAATTAAACAAAAAAGGGGATTTAACAAGATTTTTCAAAAAAAATCTCTTCTATTACTCAACCTCTATGCTTTTGAGTATCCCTCCTATCAGTATCCCAGTGCTTTCTGTCATATATTCCACAGAGCAAACATACTTCATTCAGGCAGAAGAACAAGGGCCTGGTTTATATATACATATATTTTTTTATTATTTTTTTTTTTTAGCTAGGAATATAGTATAGTCATTAATATTAATCATTTCTGCAGCAGTACTTTCTACAGGCGTGGAACACGTGTTACTGAGCACTGCTCAAACATGCAGGAAGGCATTAAGGCCGTGTCTATAGGGAACACAGCACATTATTTTGAGGTAATTTGAGTGATAGAAAGTGGAGCATGATAAAGTGGATACAATGTGCTGCCATCCACCTGTGCCCACATTTGTGACTGTATTACAGCAAATCTTCTCTTGGGAGGTAGGACATATAAGTGTCTTAGTAGACACCTTCAGTGAGAAATATCTTCCGAGGAAAGAACACACACACACACATATACAACCCCAGGATATACTTTTTTTTTTTTTCTCTAAGTAAGAATTGGACTAATTATTTCTGACTAAGGAAACTGATTTACTGCCAAGTATCAGCAGCTTCCTACGGACCTGGACCTTAAGAAAAGCTAAATGTACATGCATATGAGAGAACTGATCAACACAGAGCACAACTGAGAATTTAAGTATTTGGGTTTGTTCTCTTGTTTCAAGCAAAGTAAAAACTTTCCTGAGCCACTGAAATTCTGATAATCAGCAACAAAAATCAAGTTATATATAAAATCCTGAAATTCAATGCCAGATATTTTTATATAAATATTATCGACTTATCTTTAAATGTGTCCCTACTTTCACCTGGTCACATCCAATACCTTGGACCTTTTATTAGTCCTTTTATTACTTTTATTGACTAAGTCTGTAGTTAATCATATATCTTAGTAAAGAATCTGTTTCAACAAGGTGTTGGAAAATAGCCTTTGAAGGTATCTATTCTTTCTGCGGTTCCTCTATTATAACTCTAACCTTATCAATTCACAGAAGAGCTCTCTGTCTATCCTTTTAAC
Organism: Dromas ardeola; assembly: GCA_013398915.1. Lineage (NCBI taxonomy): Eukaryota > Metazoa > Chordata > Aves > Charadriiformes > Dromadidae > Dromas > Dromas ardeola. The sequence continues at coordinate 274,192 of VYZM01016751.1, forward strand.
AGTTAGCATGAAGGCAGAAAGCCGTATTCAGGATTAGGTTTTGCAAGGTGCAAATGAAGCAAGTGACAAAATCCCATTAAGCTCAAAAAGAACAACTTCCAGTGGCTTTCATTTGCCATATTGCCTAGTGCCTTATCACCTGTCAGATTACACGCCTTTTTTGTCTTATTGATTTCTGGTTTATTATTCTGATACTAATTTCTTGTATCTCCCATATTGACTGCTGCATTTTTTGCTGTCTGCAAATTTGTCTTTAAAGTCCCACATTGACGGCTGCCCTATTACTTGCCGTAGTGTTACCTGCAAAATTGTTTACTGCTGTCTTTCTACAGATTTATTTGTTGCTTTCCTATTCCTCCTATCGATTAGTAGTTATCTGTCTGATTCTATGGCCTTCCCCTTTTACCCTCCCTCTTACCTCCTATATTTTTTCTCTTTCACTCTGACATTCTTCAAGTTTGCCTTAGTTTGCCACAATGAATGCTGGGCTTTTGATCCTTCAGGATTAACATTACACCTCTCTCCAGTGTCTCCCTAAGTGTCTCATGTATTTTCTCATTTGTCCTGCACACTCTACACTTCCCTCTACCCCAATTTCTTCTACTTTTCTCCTGTTATGGCATCTTCCTCTTAAATAGCAATGGGGAAGGGTGGGCATGGGCGTGGTGGGGGAGGGAGTGTCTGTCACTCGGTATATTTTATTCTCTTGTTTAAAACGTTTTATCCACCTTGGTGGTGGCAGGAAAAAAACATCATGTGACTTAGGTGGCTATTTATACACAATGGCTAATGAATAGCAAAAATGTCACAGGGTAGAGTTCATACTCCACCAATTGGCTGAAACATGTTTGAACAAGCTGCTCAAAGAGGTACAAAGAATAAATGCATTCATTAAAACTACAGTCGAAGAACAATTAACAAAACTGAGAAGAAAAAGGTTACATTCATCCGTTAATACACTGTTAGAGAAAAACTCAACCAGTTACTGTCATCACATGTGTCTCCCAGGATTCTTAGCTGAGTTCTTGAGAGTAGAGCATGTATGACCACAGCATCTGACGCACACTTGGTACATCTTGTGTGTTTGCATTTTTTTAACTCTTGGAAAGCACATCGTGGAACTAAGTTGACCGCTCTCTTTAACAATGTTTTGTTCTTTGTGATTATGAAATATTCAGTCACCCCAGCATGACAGAAGTTCTTAAATTAAATAAATTAGCCAGTGTACTTTCACGGTTTTCTTCAGAAGTATTTACTTATGTTCTTGAGATCAGTTAATGTTGTTTTGCTTTGTTTAACTTTTTCACTTCCTGTCTCTTCTTAAATATAACTTTCAAATTTCAGCCTGAATTCAGCAGTTTGATTTCAGCATAGAAGTTTGAAACTGTCCCTTAGAAGCCTGAACAATTTGGGGTCACCCTGTGCATGGTGTAGAACGGTGTAGGAACAAATCTCTATCTTGATGCACATGTGTTTTAGCCATTGCTCTTTGGCTTTCTGAATGCTGTCCCACAAACTTGCCATACGTTTGTTGTGTAGTGATACTTTTCTGCTGCACTTTCGTACTCTAGTAGTACTACTGGAAAGCCGGGCACTGGCCACACCATGTGTTCTGATTCTGCACACAAAGCCAATAAGTGGATATTAAATTAGATATTTAATTTAAAATGCCTTCAAATTTGCCCTGCTTCTTTCATCTTCTATGTCCTCAACCTAGAGAAAATTTTATTCTTAGGCTGTTTCTCCTCTTTGAGTCTGTGAGAATTTTCATGTGTCTCTGAATGCCTCCATTCATTTCTCCTCACATTCACTATCAAGTTCAAAACCCTGTTCTCGCTATGGAAAGTCCCACTCAGTTTGCTCCTTGAAATAGTATCTGCCTTTTCTTCTTCCAAGCTGCCCTTAACTTTTGTTGCTGCAGCCTCCCATTCTCATGTTTTTGATAGTATTTTTAATGTTTAAAACCCATTTTCATTTTTTGTGTGCCAATTTTTCATTATCTGAGTTTATCTTTTTATCAACAGTAATCAGATACACTAGTTCTTTTTTCTGTACATGCAATATATTGCTTTTGATACACTAAGGAAGATCTAGTGTAAAATACACAAATAGTAAACTATAAGTGTAATATTGGATACTGAGTTTATAAATTATAAAACTATATCTTTCTTTATGTGGGACTTAATATCCTCATTCTTTAGAAACATAAAATTTCAATAGTTTTATGGAAGACCAACTTTGTTTGCTACTTCACAACTACCTGCCATGTATGCAGACTGTTAAAAGTTACTTTAAAAATAGGTCTTTCATTTCCAATGTAATGAATAATACAGGACTCATGTTGTGAGCAAAATTACTCATTCACATATGAAGATGCTCTGAGCTTAAAAGTGTGATTTTTTTTTTTTAAGCTTTGTATGTTTGACAATAAAAACTATTTCCTCTCTGGTTAATCTAGGCCCTCAGCTCACTTGCAGTTTCTTGTGTCAGTCACATGCATATACAATACATATACAAGTGATTTTGACTGATGCTGCTTTAGCATCATTTCAAATAATTTTATATCTTTGTAAGTAATTTTTTAAAAAATTGTTAAATTTTTAATCTCAAATAATATAATTACACACATTTGTTAGAAGAACTATTACACAGAATCACAGCTATGGTATATTTAATCTCCATCAGACGGTTTCTTGCTTCCATACCTCCTACTACATGTTATTCTTGCTTGCTGGAAACAGCTGAAGAGAAGTGAATTATTTACTGTGTTACGTTTTAGAATTTTTAGGAACTTGTATCCATAGAAATCAATCCATCCTCTGCAACCTATACCATAGTTCAGTAGGCTAAAGATGAGGAACTATTTGGTTCAGGGCAGGTTTGCTGCTCTCTTTTACTGATTTTTCCAATGTTACCCAAGGCGTTGGACCCGTGGCACACCTTTTTGATATATAAAATTTTTCCCACCCACCTTTCACAACCAGCTTGAAATAACTCGTCGTAAAGCATTACTGTTGCAAGGATTAATTAGTTAATTTCTGTAAATGGTCCTGAACCTAAGAATCCCTACCATCATACTGTAGCTCTTAAAATATAATGGGCATAAGAAGTGCACATCCCATTTTTATGGCTTTTTTACTTTAACAGTGTTTGCACGTGTAGATCTCTGTTGCCTTATGCTGTGATGACTTTATACTTATTGCCTGATAGTTTTATGTTTCACCTACAGTAATGTTCACAGAAAAGGATCATTAGAGTATGCTGAAGTTTAGGTTTTAAATCCACTGCGTAACTTGTGCTGTCTCAGTTATGTTACTATATGTTTGGTAGCAAACCAAAAGCAAGCAGCTGAAGAGCTCTTTTGCCCTCATAGAAGTTATATACTGAAGCCACCATGGTGGAAGCTCATGCTTGTACAATACAACACAACACATTATTTTCATGAAAGAATAAAAAACGCTTTTTACCAGTTTCACCCACACCTTTGCGCCCAGGGTACTGACACAGCAATGATGACAGGCTAATTGGCACTGCAAGCTGAGGAAGATCAATAATCCTCTTTCACTGTGGAAGGTAACAGACAGACTACTGCCTTCAGATATTCTACCACTGAAAAATTCTATTGGTGAAACATTTTTCATCAAAAGTATCATTGAAGACTTAAACTCATCAAAATAAATTTGGACTTGGGAGCAAATAGTATGCAAATTCACACAAAGAAAGTACATTTTCTTAGTTTATTCTCAGGCTGGCAGTCAGAGGCTTAACTTGAGCCTTAATCCCTTTGAGCTGAAAGCTCCTTTAGCTGGAAGCTCATCTGCCAGCACTCTGTCAGTCCAGCTATTTCTCATGTCAGCTGGTGATGAACAATTACTGACGCATTAATCCTGTATCACTTCCTCACAGACTGACCTTTGGCTGAGTTTCAACACAATGAGATGAGATATAGCAACTACTTTGGACTACCTGGAAAAAAAAAAAAAAGAAAAAAAAAGTTTAACATAAAATATTAAAAAGGACTGTGACCTTTTTGAATATTAATTGTCAAGATCAAAAGAGATATAATCATCAACGTATTTAATAGTTTATAGTGAAAAGATGGGAGTCAGTTCTGAAAATTAAAAAGAGTGAAAGTCTAATTTTTAAAAAGTTATTGCAACTAAGTAGGAAGGCGATCATTTCAGAATTTCCTTCTGCAATGTTACTGTGATTCAGTTTCAGGTTTGCCATAGGGTTTCCTTTATTTATAACTCTTTAAACATATTGCAACATTAAGAAGCGTTTGTGAACCTCAGATAGGAAAGTCACCCGGCAAACTGAATATTCCACTGAATTTTAAGTTATTCCAAATTTTAGGGGTTTTGTTGTTTGGTTGGGATATTTTTTTTGAGGGGGACAGAGGGGGTTAACTGAAGGTAAATGTAATAAAATTATTTTCTAAAAACTGTTATGAGTGTGTCAACTTTTTACTTTTCATTTCATTAAAGTGTTTAACCAATGCAATCAGATTAATGTTGTGCTGGTTATTCAAATGAGATTTCAAAAATTACATTGCAACATATATTTTATAACATAATAATGCAATATACTGCTGTGACTTTTTCAATACTGTAAAATATGATTGGCATTGTATTCCTCTCCTTCCAGTGAGGAAGAAGGAGAATAACTGAACACTCAATATACGTAACTGAGTATAAGATCAGTCAAGAGAATAGCTCTAGCAATACAATTCTAAGCTCCTACTCTGACCTAGAGATAAATATGAAGGAAAAAAAAATAAAGTAAATCCATCTTTTCCAGAGGAAAATAGTAATAAAAATGTATTTTGAAGTATTATGATATATGTGTAAGAATGAGGCATTTAGCAATCTTTCTTTCCCATTCTATTGTTATCACTCAGTTGCAATCAAAACTGATTTATAGCTGGCTTGGATTTTAGCATTACGTGGTCTTCAGGATTGAGTGTTTATGCCAAACAACCAAATTATCAGCTTTAAAGTTTAAGGCTTCATTTTCAGTAGATGTAGACCCAACAGTATCAAAACAGTTACATATACTGACTGCCACATCTGACGCAGTCAATGTTTAAACTACAAATTCCCACTGAGAGGTCTGTCACTGTCTGGATTTTGATTTCCCATTAGTGTTTGCCATGGCTACAGATACTTTCTTTTCTGCTGCATATTTTGTCCTGTCTTTTAAGAACTTTTTGATACCTACGGGAAATATCACACAAAAATCATTTAGTTATTATCAAAAACATTACCAGTAAGTGCCACTGCCACGGGGTCTGTTTTCACAAGGCAAAGAAAAGATCCTTTCTTTGGCTTTAAAAAAGTCGTGTTTCAGTTTCTTGGAAAGATATGCCCGCATCTGGGTGATATTACAGAGCAAGTTGTAATATTATAAAAATGTTACAGTGTTATAATAATGTTATAATGTTATACTATTCCAATAGGTTTATTTTAAATAATTATCCACAAACTGGAAGAGCTTTCAAGATGTTTACTGAAATTGAGAAATAATGTACACATTTATTCAACTTGAAAACACATGGCTATTGTGCTTGAGACTGCTACTATACTTAAAGTTGAGTAGCTGAGTGGAGAAGTAGATATTTGCATCTGAAAATGTTTTCTCGTACACAAACCAGAACTAACATGTCAATCTCAAGCCTGAAATGGAAATAACTAACTAACTAACTAAATAAATAAATAAATAAATGCACTAGCAGAAAAAGAATTTTCTAGTATGGAAATGTCATGTATATAATTCTTGAAAATTTAAATAATTCAAAACAACAGTTTTGAACATTTTTCTAGCCTATTGACCCACTTATTATAGCCTTTTTAATTAGTGGATTTTATATAAATAAATATGCTAGTAAATCATGATGATCATTTTGGACAAAATCTACAAAGAAATAAAGACTAACATCTGAAGTAGCAGCTTGAGTACTTGAAAGAGAATTCAGGTTGAACTAAGGCACACAGTCTTGTAAGCTGCCACACCACGTTCTTACAGCCACTAAATTAACACTGCACTTATCTAGATTTATTTCCCACCTGATATGAAACTCTTTGAGGTACCTAAACTCTTATTTCCTCACATATCAGTACCAGTCTCAATATGAGCCAGAGGTACTTTCTGCACAGTGATGTTGGTCTGGACTGGAGGTACCAGGAGCCCCCACTTCCATGGCCAGAGCACAGAGGGTGCCTAACACAGGCACAAGACACAGTCGTATACAGTGCTAAACTTCCACACAAAGTCACATGTCTAGACCGATTGTCCGAAAAGTGAAAAAACAGGATACATTCATTAAAACTGAGTTGTGTTTCACCACTTCTCTTGTAGCTACAAACAACTAGAGACAGGCTGAGACTATAATTTCTCCAGGAAACAAAACTGCGTATTAGGGCAAGGGTTTTTTTGTGCTACACACTTACAGCCTAAAACTCTAATCCAAATCTTGAATCTCTCAACTTTGGTGGCTGAATGCCTGAAGTGAAACACCGCAACATGCAACTCCCAGGCAATGAAAATGTTTCTTGGGGCTAGCCCTGATGCACTTCCGTGCCAAATTCCACAGTGGCTTACAGGCCCCTCAGAGGCAGTAGACCATGAAAGACAGCAAGGCAGCAGGTGCTAAAATGGTGTTTCCTTATTTCTAGGGGCTGGAGATCTACCTAAACAGCCGGTAGAGACTCCTCTAGGACTCTACTTGCCGACCCGAATGTAGTTAAATGCTTAGTGCATGCCTAGAGGGAAGTTTCATGTCACTTAAGCTGCCAACCATGAGTTTGATCCCAGAATTAGTCATGTAGAATACATGTTTCCTATAAAAGTTATGGAAAGCAATATATAATGATGATCCAGTAGGTAGGACCTTGATTTGAAATTGGGGAAATCAATTTTCAGGTCATCATGCTGACTTTGAGCTGGAACATTAAAGTCCCATAAACAGCAGAACAGGATTCCAGGCACGTAGACATTGGGACCCCAGGGAGAGACACTCCTAGTCTGTTGATACTGTTTTATTTGGAGGATTAATTAAGTTTCAATAGAGTACAGGTAGCTACTACTGACCTCCGAACTCATAGAGTTAATCTGCAGACTATCCTCCTTTTCTTTCTCCCCGCCTCCCCTCATACACCTCCATTCAAATAGTTTTTTGGTTTGTTGTTTTTTTTTTTTCAAAAAAAGTAAGAGCTTCAGCAGGAGAATCTTAGTGGGACATACTGCATGGCCTAACAATTTCATATCCAAGTGAGAGAGAAATAACAACAGTATATCCCCAGTGACTGGCTTGTAGAAAATCCCTTGTGCAATGATGAGACTTGCCCTTGCTAACAGAGATGTAGGGAGAGGTATAGTTCCAGGCCTACTTCTGAAGATCCCAAGAACACCATGGGTTAGGATGAGCTGCTTCTTGCTCCCCAGCAGAGAAACATCTTCACCATAGGTGCAATGACATTGAAAGATACTCTGAGAAAATAGTAGCCATAATGCAAGGTACAGTAGCTACAATGATATACTACTGCACAGGGGTGTTTGTGTTGTTTTCAGACACAAGCTATTTTCCATTATTTTGTGATATTTTCGGTCACACCTTGTGTAAATGTATTAGCGTGGGTGACTGGTAGCTTGATCATCCCTCTTCCTCCCACTTCACTGTAAGGTGAAGATAAATCTTAGTCAAAGAAACAGAGGAGAACTGAGCAATAAGTCTTGAGGAAGCTACAAGAGTTTAAATTTAAAACTTTGAAAACTAAAGGGGTCAATTACACACATAAATCTAACTGTCTGATTTCACTTTTTTTGTGACATTATAACAATCTTCATGACAGTTGGGTGGGAAAACATCACCAATATGTTGTGCTTTTGTTCAGGATCAGGTATGAAGAGTGATAGTGTGAGGAGAGAAAATAGTTTGTGATCCACATCTCCAAGAGGATGATTTATTCCTCTCAGAGTAAATTGTTCTTTATATATCCTCCTCAAGGAGGATACAGTTGTATATTGCCTATAACTTCACACTGCTCAGGAAATACCCAGGCTTTTAATTTGACACATGGGAATTCTAGAATTAACAATGAAGATCCTTCGCTGAACTATCCCATGAATTTAGTCCTTTCGGTCCATTACTTTTAATTTAACTAAATTATTACTCTGTGCAAAATAGGGAAAATTATAATCCCCTGTTATTTTTCTGTTCTAACACAGTTATCTCTTTTTAATATAAAAGAACAGACAGGTTGAAACATTGTAGAATACTGCTTTTACAGCTTATTTTAGAGCAGTTTATCATACGGACTAGTGTAATAGTTTAATCATGCACAAGCTGCAGGCTGTGAAATGGTAAAAGAATCAGAATATCTGAATATGAATAAGGGTGAAAAACATATGTTTCCTCCCATATGATTAAGCATAACTTAGCTAAACAGGCTGCATTTTCAATTTCATATTATTTATTAGTACAGGCATTTACCTATCATAAAAGTCTCAAAAGTATTCATATCCCTGTATATGAACCATTGCCTGCTTCCTCACATGAAAATGACATTATACAGTGCCATAAGAATGCAGGAACAGAGTCTGAACACATCTTATGCATTGCTGAGCACCTACTCACCCTAATAGTGGCTTTGCCTTCAAAAGGATCAGACTGGTAAGTAGCTGCCAAAGGTATCTAATACTGCATTTAATCAAATTTACTGTTCCCTTTCTGTGGATAATTCAGTGGCACAGGGTTTTGGGCTTGCAAAACAAAATATTAATATTTATGAGACAAACAAGGTGTTCAGAGGCAGGACTTCTCCAATCAGTAGAATCCCCACCATTTTTGGCATTCATCTTTGAACTGACTTAGACATATCACGGTGGGTATAAGAAGTATTACATTGGTCGAAATATTTCTGTAGACATATCACGGTGGGTATAAGAAGTATTACATTGGTCGAAATATTTCTGTAAGAGAATAATGTTGTGCTGTCTCATATGCAAAACAAAATGTGCATTTTGGGGACTTAAGCCATTTCCCTGTGAATAGAGCCCTCAGTTCCTAACCTGAGTTTATGGCTTTCTGTATAACTCCCTGAATACACCTAATTTTTAAGTCAGACCAGTATTGCATAGTTTGATGACAAGTGTCCAATTTGTTATGCAATTTAACTTCAATGAAACTGTAAACTTTCACATATCTATAAACAGAATCTGCAGGGGAAAAGGAGTCTTGTGAAAACATATTACTGTATCTTATGGGCCGGCACAGTAGGGGGAAAGTCAGGCAGGTTCATTAAATTTACCTCTGACATGTATAAGAATTTCTTATAGGAGGGTGGGTTCTTTTGGAAGTTAAAGTTCTTTCTGAATTTTTATTTTTTTATCACAAGATGCTTTTGGTAGTTCAAGTAGATCTTGGAGTTCAGTGATTTTGAAGTCTGCCCAGCTCTATTTGGACTTTTGGTTTTCAGGAAACACTGTGGGTTAGCTCCGTCAGGCAGCTAAGCACAACAGAGTCTCACGCTCGCTTCCCCACCAACCCCCAGTGTGACAGGGGAAGAGGAAAGGAAGAGTAAAAGCAAGAAAACTGATGGTTCAAGATAGAAATAGTTTAATACACGAAGGAGAAGTGGAAGAAGAAAGAAAACAAAACAAGTGATGCAAAGGCTGTCATTCAAGACCTCCCACAGACAGTCTGATGTTCAGCCAGTTCCTGAGCAAAGGTTGACTAACGCACCTAAACGCCCATCCTCTCCGTTTTATTGCTGAGGGTGGCGGTACATGGCATGGAATGTCTATTTGGTCAGCTGGGGCCAGTTGTCCCAGCTGTGTCAACTCCTGCCTACCCTCAGCCCACTCACAGAGGGACAAAGAAAGACCGAGAAGGCCTTGACTGGCAAGCACTGCTCACCGACAGCCAAAAGTGGTGGTGGTGTTACCAACATTTTTTTGTTCACAAATCTAAACCACAGCACCATAGGGACTGCTATGAAAACAGTTGACTCCATCCCAGCTAGACCCAGCACAGTAAATAATGTTGCTAACACTAAAACAACAAAAAAAAGGGCAAATACAGCTTTCAAACAAAAGTTTAACAATCTTTGTATAGGAAATTCTCAGTGCAGGAGTTCCCATAGTCTGCTGGTGACAAAGCTATGAACTCCAGGAGTCAGCACAAAGTGTTACGAAGTTTAGCTCAAGAAAATGTCTCTATTTGGGACACATGTAAGTGCTCTTCAGACTTATTCTTGTGTATTCATGTGATATGACCATGCTGTTGTGTGGTATACCGTACTAATAATATCTCTGCATGCAATTATTTTATACGTTATTTAAAAATATTTGATAAAATCTGGGAATTTATTTCATGTACTATGTGCTATACATGTGATCTATATATTACATTAGACATATTACAATGTTGGATTATATAATCACGCTAAAAATATTAGGGCTGTATAATTCCAACAGAAGTGAGGTTTCCAGTAGATTTCAGGAAACTACGCACAATCAAAAGACATTATCTCTAGCAAATGCTAGAAAAATGCCAGCATTTTCAATACAACTTCTGTATCTGCTACATTTCATTCTCTCTGTTTATCTAACTCTCATGCAGACCAGTATTTTAATGACAATCATGATAGAAATAGTAGCTAGAACCCTTTAAACAGCAACAAAAATTTGCAAAGCAAGAATAACCAGCTGTCCAGCAGCCCATTAATTGGCTGTATTCAAGGTGGATAGTTAAGACTGCCTGCATATAATGTCCTACTTTCCACGCTGAATTTGTCTCAGAAGATAGTCTCTGTGTGTGATCAAACCCACTGTGGGGAAAAAGGAAAAAAAAAAAGGAAAAAGAAAAAGAAAAAGGAAAATTGGGAGCCTGGGAGCTGGGAAACCATGAAAAGCTTTTGAACTGCTAAAAAAGATATGAGTGGTTATCAGTTTTCCAGACCGTGTTGAGACTCAATGGCTGCAGACCCAGTATGCAGCAAAAATCTAGGAACTGCAAGGACAGGTTAACTGTGAGTATACCCATGGACAATGGCAGTAAAAGGGTTAAAGCTTACAAGCATTCAATTTCTTTCTCTCTCTTCTTTCTTTTTTTTTTTTTTTTAAGCTAGTTCTCTATATGAACTGTGAATGCTGCACTACAGGGATGTCCTGTTACTTCTGACCCCATTTCAAGGACTATAATTATTTAATAACATCACAGATAACATAATTAGCTCCTCAGATCTGGGTTAGTTGCATGGCATATTTAACAGACAGCCCCAGAATAACTCTATCCTCTGAGACGCTGCGCCTTAGCAAGAGGAGAAAGTAGTATTACCAGAATAAGAGAATGAATAACGTAATGCAATATTAATGCAACTGTTTCACTAGAAGCAAGTAACATGTTCTAAAATTATGAAGTGTTCATGTATTGTTGTTTGTTGAATAAAGATAATTCATTACACCAGAAATATCTATCCAGTGCAATTCATTAATGATTTACTTGTTATGCCCTGGTTACATTTATTATGCACTAGTTTCCCCTCTGCATTTTTTTTTTTTTCATGATTTGTTGTTACTAGGTTTATTAGTGTTTGCGAAGTCATTTACATTATTGACTTTTTTCTTCCCTCATTAGCAAAGGTGTAGGGCGAAGTTTGGCTCACTGAAGTCCACCATAGGTGCACCAGTGCTATGGAGGCATTGCTATAGGCAGATCTGTCACTGCTGGGGTTCTGTGAGGACTACAGGGGCTGCCCAGCAGGTCAGGCAGGGAGTGGGAGAGGCAGCCGAGCAGCCAGGGGCAGCTACAAGGCTCCACGCCTACACATCTGTCATTGGGCAGTTAGGAAACGTGCCGTGAGGAGGTCATCAAGAGCATGTATTTCTGTGTTTTGTAGGTTCAGTGAAGTGGACTGTTTTACAGCGCAAGTAGATGCCTCAGCACAGTTCTTTACAGCGCCTGTTTCACAAGGTGCAAGGCAATTGCAAGGAAGGCAGACCATCAATGCAAGTGCTACGCAGAAGATGAACAAAACTGCAACATGCCTGTATTGACATCTGAGCTAAAATTACTTCGCACAATTTAATAGGCCACAGTGAGCTGATGCAGCAAATTAAAGCAGTCACATTTCCCATAAGCCACCTTTGGCAAAGTTATATTTCCCCGGGAGAATGCAGGAAATGTGATAAAAAAAGCTTTTGCTTACATGTGTTATACAAAGAAGTAAACATGAACACAGCAAACAAAAGGCAAAAGAGGTTTGATCTCCATTATCTGTATGAAAACACAAAGTGGTCTCTGGTGGGTTTTCAAGAAACACAAAACTAGTCCAAAAAGGGAAAGAGACAGAGAGAGTAATTTGGAAATTACACTGTTATTTGAATTTACTTTTTAGATTAAAACCTTGAAATTATGTTTGCAGGGATGTATAGTGCTCATGGCTACAAGGAAGTAGCTGTACCATGTATAATATTTATCTAGTCCAGTTAACCAAAGCCAAAAATCTCTTTGAACAGCTCATATGAGCTTGACTAGTAGCATAGGTATTATTTCGTTCCAGGCTTCTTGTCAAATATACTAAATACTGCAAGAGAACACATTAACTACATATTCCAAATAAATGAGAACATATAAGCCAAACTACTTTCACCTCCACCGAACTAATCAATTTGAAAAAAGGAAAGAAAAAACCCATACATCTCAAAAAAATTCCAAAACCTTTGTATCATCACAAAAACACTCATATTGATTTCTACCATCCAGGTGGCCATTCCAAAAATGAGAAGGAAAAAAAAAAGTGGTAGAAATTTGTAGTAGGAATATCTGAAGAGATAAAAATTACAACTTTTTGTTCCGGTCAATTCTTTATTTTAAGAAAAAGTTTTCAGATCCAAAAAAATCTATTTAAAGAATAGTTATTGCTATTGATTTTACACAGAAAACATTCATGTATTGTAGTAGTAAGTCAAATTTTAAAAAGTCCTTATAGATAAAATTAATTTGTGGTTAATCAACATAATATTTAACCACATGGAAAGCATAAAACCTCTAAACTCTAAACATAAGTGTGGCTGTGGTTCTTGTGTGGTTAAAATTATCTACGTACTGAAGTACTTTGGTGTCCAGAGACACCATGTTAATGTGACATTTTTTGTTGCTGAGATGGTAGCCTCTCCTACTTAAATTTAAGAAAAAATCAATTTTTACATGAGACAGACCAGACTCACAAAGACCTAGGTGGGATAAGCTTTTCTTTTCCACCTGTGTTTGCAAAGGCCAGGCAGAGCATCATTACAAAATGTAATTTCAACAATTTTGTTATATATATAAACGTAGATCATTTGATTCCTACTTATGATATATATAGCATCCGTATTACTCAGTGTTAGGCAATGACGAAATAACTTCTGCCACAAGAGGAAAGAACAATGACATTTTCTTCACAAAAACTGTAGTGGAATCGCTATGCAGCACAGGCTTTGAAGAGAGTGACAGCTGGTTTCCAAAAGAAAAGAAATGATTCTTGGGTATCTTTTCTCATGCAGAAGCCTATAGGAAAAAGGTACTTCACTATTTTTTCCTAACATATTGCACTACTCCTAAACAAAAATGATCTAATATTACAATCAGTGTGAGAAACTTGTAACAAACTGGATAGTATGTAAGACATTTTAGAAAATTAGACTTTTTTTAGTGTTCTACTGATTTTGTTGAAGAATTGCTCTCCAGACACAGTGTTACAATCATAAGTATCTCAGCATATTTATTTGAAATCTCATATTGTGTTTTTCAAATCATGCCGAAGCCAAGCACAGAACGGGGCCATGCATCTGTAGATGTGTAGAAATCAGAACAATTTGTTAAACTTCCTGACAGAGAGAAACACAAATTAAAAAGTAACATGTAAGCCATGGTTGCAAGCTGAGTTAACCCTCAGACCTGAGGTGGCACCCATAAACACAGTTATAACTCCTGCAGATAAAACCATCTTCAGACTTCAGGATATTCAGGGTGTCAGAAAACAAAAAGCAGCTACATCCTTTAAGGACTACATTATGAGCAAGATAGATGCTTTAGAACTAGAACTAGAATCCCATTTTTTTCCCCTGAACATTTTTAGAACATAAATAGTGCAATTAATTTAGTAAACTTTTAAGTTTTTTTCCCCCTTCCCTGCCAAAACTCCTAAAGAGACTCTTAGTAGTTGAGAGCAAGGGTCCATTTAATGCCTTTACAGTCCAAGCTTTTGTCTTTGACAGCGGCTTTAGGTAGAAAAAGGTAGAGTAGACAAGTGTAAGTGATGCCCTCTTCCAACAGTTTTCCATTCAGTAGATCTCCTGAGCCTGTTAGGAGTTGTCTCTGCAGTAACCCTGAACTTACTAAATACTAAAGGCTTTTTCAGTCTCCTTTTGAATGCTTCTACATTAGTTTGACACACAACATCCCTGAGCGAGAAGTTTCACTAACTCTTACTGTCTTCATTTGAAGGCCCTAATTTCTGTACTGAAAGAAGCAGTGAAAAGTCGATTTCTATCCATCTTTTTCCATATATGGAAACTGTCTTATATTTCAGATCATCCTCCTTGCCTTTTGTCACAGATGTCACTAAACTCTGACTTTCTGAATAAAGAAAGGCAGAGTTAAGTGACATCTGTAATCTTAAGGAATGTTCTCCTGTTCAATGGCAGTGTTTACAGTACAGTGCAGATACCATACTGTTCAGGAAAGTGGAATTTTTTTCTTTCAGCAGCAGAGCTAACCTCTTACACACATCTCGGGGCTGACAGTAAGAAGCCTGCTGAGGAAAAAGAGGAAATAAAGATATGCAAGACTAATGAGATTTTATATGTAAAATGGAGGGACTTATTTTTTCTTCTGTTTAGAAAGCAAAACACTAAAGCCTGAATTAGAGTTACACAAAAAATAAGTGTGCCCATCCCAAAGGAGGTATGGAGCTCTAAATGGTCACTATTGTGACCTTCCTTTTGTAGTACATTATAGCTCACAAACAAGATTTCTTTTTGCCTTTATATTCCCAAAAATCCTGCCTTCCATTCAAACTGCAGCAAACACAGGAAACTTCATTTTATAGGAAATTTGTAAAAGTTTGTGTGGAACGCTGTAAGGATAATGGTTGGGGAAGAGGAGACTGACTAATAGACACTGATAAATGACTGCTGAAATCTAGGGTATGCGCAACCAGCGGTGAAACCACTGGGCTGTGTACTCACAGCAAAACCCAGACTTCATGCCCTCACCAGCCAGGTGATCATCAGTAAGATAAGCTTTCCCAGACCTGTTCTTCTCATACACATATCCAGTGTAAGCTTATATTCTGAGGACAGAGACAAACACCTTTAAAATCAACTACCCCACCAATCCAAATAAACAAAGTAAAATAGAAAGCTTGAAGTATGCAAGAACTAAAACAGGACCAAACTGCAAAAGGAGAAGATGCAGAAGATGATGTTTAGGAAATCATAAAAATGAATGAAGTAGTATTAAATATACCCATTCCTCTTGCTCTTTGTGCCAATGAGTGGTAATTAAGTCACTCATCAGGCTTTACATTTCACTGTTGATTCCAAGTAAGACACTACAATGGTCAAAACTCGCAGGGTCATCTTCATTCACATTACTGTACTTTATTTTGCAATTTTTTGCTCAGGTTCATGACTTAATTTAGATAATACCATGCAATGTCACCTTAAGGTGAAAAAAACCTAACCCTCAACCACGTTCACGGGAAGGTGTGAGGTGGCTGCCTGCCTTAAAACGCGATCTCTGAGCTAACGAAGGCTGGGATCCCACGCCTTTATTCTCATGGTTAAATGCCCAGATGACTAAGAAGATCTTTCAATAGCTGCTTCCTATCTGAGAGACAACTGGCTAATCTCCAATGGATTTTTTTTTTTAATATTAAAGCTGCTAAAACTCAATTTCATTACATTTTGTGTATAATTAATTATGTTAAGCAATCAGGAGCTCTGGTTAAGTACCTTTGTTATTTGAAAGCTTAATGGATAAACAAGATGTGCGTTTTCTCTCATTGTAAGAATTCACTAAGAATATGGCTTTTATAAGATGCCTATTTCTCTCAATATTATAATATGAAAATACAAAACTGTAATAGGTCTGTGGAAAAGAACAAAATATTGGGATATTACATGCCTGTTCGTACAGCATTATACATGCCATGTTTTCTTCTATGGCATCACTGAGCTAAACATGTAGCTGTCTGTTTCTTTGAGTATTTCTTAAAATACATGATATGAGATATTGCACATATCATAGTTATTGGTATTTTACAAGTTCGCAAAGACAATTCCTTTATGAATCCATATATTTCAAGTGAAATGCAAAACTCTGTTCTGCCAGTTTTTAGATCATATGCTGAGAACTATTTCTTGCATATTGTGTCATCTGTTACAGCCTGGAAGACTAACATACCATGTTTTATTATTGTTCAGAGTCTTGTTGGAACACTGTATTTTTCCCCTTATATTGCTTATAGTAGAGACTGATGCAAAAAGGAAAGTGAGGGAATCTCCAAAATAATGTAAAACAGTAGAAATAACCAGATCAGCTTTAAAAAATCAAAACCACTTCTTTGAAAAAAATAATTTGATGGATCTTTACAGCAGACATTAAAAATTCCATCTTAGAAATTATTCCAAGAAACAGAATAATTATAGTTTGCCATGAACAGTGGTAATTATATGCACTAAATAACAGAATATTATTATAATCAGGAGTTATAAACCACACTCACTCTATTTAAATCTAATTATATAATAATGATAGAGCAATGTAATACATGAAAATTACATCATATAGTGTCTCAAACATTTAAATATTTAGATGTTCTTTGGAATAAACAGAAGAGATGGGTACTAATACTGACTCCCGGTTATTTCTGGTGTGGATGACTGTAAGGATTCAGAAAGTTTTCAGGATGGGGAAAGGAAAGATTGCAATTTGTGGGGTTCAGTGTGCTCCATAGGAAATCGAACACAAGGCTAAATTTCTAATAATACCTGCTTTACACTTAGACTACCCAGTGGAACATCAAGCACATCAACACAGTTTTTTTAGTTACTGACTTCTTTAGAAATGACTGGCTATTTGAACACAGTTATTGGAGATTTGCCAGGACGCAGACCTTGTAGTAGTAGAATTACCCATGCTACAATCTCTCTAGTAATCTTGCAGCTGCTTCTCTGTTGCCTTCACAGAAGGATGAGTGTATATTGCAACCATTCTGGATCAGTCAGATGAACCGAGTATTGCAGAGAGGTATTAACACTTGCAATGTTAGCTGTAGCCTACACAGCTTTGTAACATTTGTGGAACACAGAGAAACTTACTAATTTTCAAAATAAGAGCTAAAATAATGGAAAATACTTTTTTTTTATTTATAAAGACAAGAATCCTGGCTTTAATATCTCAGTTGATGTCAACCACGTAAGTAATCAGAATCATCTCAAAAACGTAAGCGATTTTGCATATATAACATAATCTGTTTGGCAGTTTTGGCCTCAACAGAAGCAGTCAAAACAATTGCAGTTTCTAGACTATCTTCCTGGTTTTAAAAAAAAATAAACACTCCAAAGCATAACATGGTTTTCTTTTTAATCTTTTAAGGGGCAGTATCCTAAAAGACATTTAACCATGGACCTGTTTTTCAAATATAAAAACTTTAAAAATTCATAAAGCAGAGAGAATCAGAAAATGGGTCAGTGTCAGTGATATATTAATTTTTCAAGACAAGAATGCAATTCTTCAGCATACATTCTTCAGGACCCTTTGAAGTAAACTGCGGAAAAATTGGAACGCATATGAGTTTGGAATTTGCGTATTACATTTTTAAATGTTACTGCTTTTGAGTACAAAGAAAATTAATGAGTCCTTTAAAAATACACCATTTTATGTTTTGATTTGAACACGTGGTTACACTGAGTGGCAAGGTTTGTGAAAACTGAAATAAACAAGAAAGAGTAAGTGGCTATATCTCATCAGTTCAAAGAAATACCATGGGGAGTCTGCATCAAACCACAAAATCCCTATCCTTCATTACCATCATCTTTAAACAGATATTTGGGGTGTGTAATTGCAAAGCGGGGGGGATTAGCTTTTAATTTTTTTTAATTATTTTGCTCTTTTTGAAACCTTAATTGCATGAAGATTATGCAAATGTATAAAACCATGTTTAACATTAACCATAAACCAATTATAGGCGGTCTGACCTTCAAAAAGTCATCCAAACTTCAACGACGCAAACTATCTTGAGATTCATAAACTAAAGACCACTACCTTTAGCACTGTCATTCTTCTAAATAATTTTTGGAAGAAGGCTACTTCTACCAAATTCCTTAAAACTGTATAAATGGCAGTGCTGTTTTCAAACACAATTTAAATAATACATTATTAATTGTCTACTCATGTTGCTTTTACAGTGCAGACCACAAAATATCCATGTATGTGGAGTTGGATAAGTCAACTCATTTCTAATCTGTTACACTGTTTTCCTTATCTGTTCCCAGAACTGTTGATATAAAATTAGTTCAGTAAACCTCAGAATCAAAACCAAACTAGATGTTAAAAAAAGCCCTTTTAAGAAAATCTGTTATTCATGTTCATGAAGCACAGAAATAACTATGTACAGTTACACATTTAAGACTAAAGAAAATAAAAACAATATCTTACCTCAAGCTCCATAACTTTAGTTTAAAAAATGGCAATAAAAGTATCCTATTATGAATATCACAGCCAAAAATGGATTAATACGTAGACCTATATTTATCATTATATATTGGCAATAATTACATACATTTAACATTAAATTATGGTGAGACAGAATTTATTTTACATATTTTTTTTCCTTACAACTAAAGAAATGTTACTTCATTATATTCTGCATTGCCCGTGTCTCAAGAAGTCTTGGTTTCTCTTTTATGTGAGTACTTTTTCAGAAATAACTAGTCTAAAATCCACATAGATTTACTTCTTAAAAGTGGTATGAGATCAAACCAGGACTAATAGTTTTCTCTCTCATTCTTTTTTATCCTATTTGCATATGCACACAAAGTAAACAAAGCTTTCAAATGGGCACATGGCAATGTTCTGCTTTTTCATTAGTAGTCACAGTGTGTGAAAGGATTATGGGTAGATTTTAAATCTCAGCCAGAACACTGTCAAGGCAATTTTCCATAGATGCATACAAACATACAAAGCAGAAATATGCCTATGCTTCACTAAAGAGTATGTTAAAAGCAATTATTAATCTCTCCTACAAGTTCAGTTTGAATAGTTTAATGAATATTCAAATATTATTTTTCAACTTCCAAGACTTTCCTTTAAAAAATACACAAAGTATTTCATCATATCATATATTTCAGCAGATCTTTCCCTTAAGTCTGTGAGTATAATTGAATCACAAAATCAATTTGCATTTTTGCTTCCCTCCTGTGGCAGCTAGTCCTGATACAGTTTGATACCAGGTTTTGCACTGACTGTGGTTTTGATGAGCAAATTGCCAACTTGGAACTAGAGAATGGACTAAGAGGTTTCACAGCCATCAGCCATCACTTCGATTGATTTGAGCTCACTGTGAACATAAATCTGACTCAAAAGCTCATCTATGGATGAAGAACACCATACATCAGTGCCAATGTCATAGACATCCTCTTACTCTTTTTTTCTCTGATGTCATTTATCAGGGCATATCTCTTTAGACTAAAACTTGGAATGAAGCTGTATCATTTACAACAGCATTTCATCATGGCCTAATAGTGTTGTGGTTGTATCCTTTAGATGTATTTAACAGTAAATAAATTACATATTTCTGGAATATTTTTGCACTGTATGCAAAACTTTCTATAGAAGAAATCTTGAATCTCATTTTCTTTTTAATTGTATTGTTAATGGATCAATGTTAATGGATCAATGGAATCAATGAAATATCTTCTAATACTGCTGCAAATGAAATGATCATCCAGCTCTTATTTTTTTCATACTGAAAGATGGAATATATCACAATATATGAATAATACATAATATATAAATAATACATCTAATATAGAGAGACAGTGTATAAATAAAAATATGTAAAACTACTTATACAAAACTGCAGTGAATCTTATCCAGCAGGAGAAAAGAAAACAATATCAATTTTTCTTTTCTTTTTTTTTTTCCCTGTCTACAAAGAAAAACTTCTTACACTCAAATTTAAATACCTTTGAAGCTGGCTAATCCCCTGTTATCTCCCAAAGGGCTGTATATGTTGAATTCTGTAAAATAATTAAATACATGATGATCTATATGTTGTTAATGAAATTGGAAGTAAATGGCACTGTATAAAAAAAGCAAACATAATTCATTCATAAAGCACACCAACTTTAAGCAAGGGCCAAATAGCCCTCTGCCTCCTGAATGGAAACCTATAGCATAATCAGAGTTGAAATGCAGCTCTTCATCACCAGGCAAGGAAATCCTGAGCGTGTATGGCAGTTTCTTCTGCCTCTTTGACTGTACAAGTTAATGTTGAGCTTCGCCTAGCAGACCTGTTCCCATGGTGGAGGATGAGCTCCTCCACGATATCGCTGGACTTTGGATGAAGCTTCTTCAGTCTGATACTCCAGTCAGTATACAAAGTATAAAACACAACCCTTCTGATCTGATTACATTTCATATGCATGTTGAAGTATAGACAATAAGGTATAAATCGGTATCAAATCAGGCTATGAATTATGGTTGTTATTTACACATATTACAACTTTACCATGCTTCTATTACTCCTTTTCTTATAGATGATTCATCTTTTCTTTAGCTCTCTTTAAAATCCTGCATCCCTAAGGCTATTTAGTGGCTCAAGTTTATTTTAGCTGCCTTTAAGTTTGTCTTGTTCTTATGTCAACTAATAAGCATCTACAGATATCTACAGTTTGTCAGTTTCAACAATAACAAGTGGCAATTACAGGTTCAAAGAGCCGACTTCAGACTTCATGATATTTTATACTATAGAAACTTCATCTTAGTATACAATGAGATATCTTTAAAAAAAACAAACCCTGTTGTTCTTTCAGTATTTAAAATCCACATCAATTCATTATCAGCAGTAAATATCCGAAACAGACAGTTTAGGTAAGGTTCTGAAAACATAGTAATGGCAACAAAAACAGGAGTTTGTCTGATTTTTTTTTTAAGCTTTTTTGCACCAGTCTCCACAGTATTGAAAGGCATACTGGTCTCCTGGGAAGAAAATCTTGACTCAGTCAAGACTATCTTGTTCTCCCAAATGTTTTAACTGAAGAAAATGAATTAAATATATCACTGTATTAACATTCAATGAATTATGCAACATCTTTGATAGACAGAATTTGCAATTTTCCCTCTTAAAAGTATCTTACAAAGTTTTGGTTCTCTTTTATAATATGATGGTTATGAAAATTCAAGTATGAAATACAGACCAAATCTAAAGAAATGGGGAAGAGAGAGACAACCTTTGCAACTGCCCAGCCACAGTATGAAGTGTGGGAACACAGGCTCCAGCAGCCATGTTGGGCTGGGGGTGGGACTGACCCAGGGGAGAAACAAGAACTTAATTAATCCTTTCCATGTCTAAATCATCCTTTAGTACATCTATAGGAAATATTTTTACCTTTTTGGCAAACACATTTTCCCTTAATAAGTTATTTTAAGACTGCTGAGACTTCTATCAGCAACCCTGTTTTCACAGATCTATAACTTGGCCATAAAATCTCAGTTCATATCTGAAATTTAGTACCAGGAAAAATTCTCTTTTTAATCTATGTATTGTGGGAAGTGGAATACTAATATTCTTATTACATTGTTCTTAGTTCATAATACAAAATTAAACAAGCTAACATAAATCAGAAGGATGCCACTGTATTCTATAAATTGTCTGATTTACTAGGACAAAAAATCCTTTAACAATAGACATATTGAAACAGTTGTGAAAGAAAACTCTATGTGTAAGTCAGGAATGGAGCCAGACAGTAGCTTCCAATATGTAATGAAGTGCACACAGCCAAATGCAGGAATAATTGAAAATTTTAGCTACAAAACCAACTTTTAGGAAATTAAAGCCTTCATGTAAATGTGATGCAACTGCTACGTAAGTTCAGACTCTGCTGTTTCCTCAAGCCAGGTCAAGTACCTGGAAACAACCACCATGACAAACTGCTATGTGAACTCTCATTTGTACGTTTTTTTCTCCCACTATCATACTTGAGAAATCTCATGTTTAAGGCCATTCATTTTTTTGTACTCAGCATACTTTTAGGATTTAGGTCAGTATTATTCCATTTCACTAAGACAAAATGACTGTTCAAAAAGAGCATATGTTTAAGGTCTGTCTATGAAGTGTAACACATTGCCACTTTGAGCTGCTATACTTTGTGAATCTAGGGGGGCACAGCACTGAATTTTGTTCTGCCACCTTCTCAAAAAAATTGCCAGCTTAAGTTAATATCATAATAAAGGAAAAAATACGAGTCATCTGCTTATCTGAAGAAACACAGATATTCTCATTGCTGCAGTATCTCATACCAGTTCCTGAGTCAGCAAAGCCAGCGTGGAAATTCCTGTTAATTTTGCTGGGTGCAAGATTAGTGCTTTATTGTGTTTAGCTGAATGAAGTGTACTGGCATGTTATCACACCAATTTCTAACGAGAGCAAAAATTAATTAAATAAGTGTAGCAGAAGGCTAGATGAAGATCCTGTCTGACTCTACAGACAGGAAATACATTTAGACTCTTTTGGCAGAATTCATGTCTGTGAATGATATAAAAGACACTGGATACACTCAGAAAATTATGCACTTGTTTTTTCAAACAACCACATCCCCAGCCCATAAGATGGAACTCTTAGTCTCATATTTTATGTACTACAGGCACTGACAAACTGCTATTACCCAGTAGCAGTTCTAAAAAATTAGAAATCTGGACTGAAGCATTTTTTTTCTGCATGCAAAAATTTGCTTAAATAGACATGGAAACAAAGAATAAAACATCAGAACTGACATGTTTCTGTCAGGATTTTGTGTCTCTTTTTCCTCAGAAACACCAGTCTCAATAAACAAGGCTCTGCTTTCTTGTTCTTGCTATTAACTTTATTGAGATTCATCCCACAGAAGTGCTGTTATTAATTTTCAAGTAATTTTCTTTCTTATGTGCAACAACAGGCTGGGTGCTATGCCGGGCACATACAAGCAGTGAATGTTAATTCAAGTAATGAGTGAAAAGTGAGTTTTATGATCTTGTCTGCAGAAGAGGAGAATTTCTGCCGTATGAATTTTTTGTATCAAAGTCTGAAAAGAAAAAGTAATGGTGATTCTGAAGACAGCCTGTGTGACTCTGCCAAATATTGTTGTATTACCTCAAAAGGTAATTAAGATTTTATCATTATTCATACACTTTAGGAATAGATTAATAAAAACATTAACATTCATTGATAAACAACTCTAGAGCCTGTTGTGTACCTTATAATACACTAAATAATTTATTGTTTTTCAACCAAATCTTTCTTATATATGATGGAGAATAAAAGAAATTATGCTATTGAATCTAGGAAAACAGGACAGAAGTGAACCTCAGAATATCCAAGGAAGGATTAATGGCATCTCTGGCTAAGCAGTTTCCAAAAATCTCTGGTGAACAGTACTCAGTTAACTGCTTCAACCAAGTATTTCAGTCTTAACCACATGAATGATAGCTACCATATCTAAATCTTTCGTGCTGTAATTTCACTTTGTTTTTTCTTGTCCTAACCTCAGTGATCACAAAGAACATTATATACTATTCATCTTTGAAGCTATTATTTTGTCAACAACCCAAATTCCTTCAATT
>VYZM01016751.1:298092-318001 GCA_013398915.1 Dromas ardeola
CTTTTCTCTATGGCCCTTCTCTGGAGCCAGTTGTCCCACATCTTCCTGGAACTGCAATTTTCAGAAAAATGCAGAAATACCAGAAAAGGAGAAATCTTTAGCTCTCACAGGTTTTGCAACAGCATGACATGTCTGAGTCATGTTCTGCTTGTGATTCACCGTAAACTGCAAATTTCCTGCATTGCATTTCTATTTGTGTTGCAGATTGTCCAGGCTAACTTTAGATCTTTGATTCTATTCTTATTACTCTTTTACTTATTTTAGATCGATTTTGCATATAAACTAGAAATATTTGGCAAATTATTTTGAATTCTAATCCTTTTCTACTGTCCTAGTCTTGGACGCCTCGACAGTTTGATACAATCTGCAAATACAATAAACGGACTAAATATTCCACCAACAATCTCTAAGTGAAGATATGGTTTATGTTTACATTGAGGTATGTACTTTATTGAAGCATAGATTTACATGTCTGTCCTCAGTCCAGTGCAGACTCCCGCGGAACCCTATTTACTATATCTCTTTTTTGACAATGAATTGTAATCAATCTTAGATACTATCACATTATACAAGTTTCATCTAAATCGTATTTTTTGTCAAGCTTCCTTATGTGAAGGAAATTCCTTCCCTGGAATGGAGCAGAGTTGTAATTTTCCTTAACCAAGCACAGAGCTATTGAATGTGAATCAACTAAGTTGGTTTTGTGAATACATTCCATGAACAAATGAAATCCCGTCTAATATAAACATCTCTCTACTCCCAGCTATCAAATGTGATGGAGGAGGAATTGCTAGCAAGGAAAGTGGAAATGGCCCAAGCTCCCTTACCACTAAATTCAGTCTTACATTTTTATATGATGTGTATTCACCTGGCAGAATCATCAGATTCACATTTTGTAAGACAATCTTCATACATTTTATAGTCCCTAAAATGAATTTTTGGGAATTAAATACATGGGTGTGGAGAGTTCACCCACAGAGGTCCACAGCAGTCTAAAGTATCTCAGTGTATGTATATATTTTTTGTCTATAGCCTCTTTCAAAGTGTCTGGGTACCTCTAACTGGGCCAAGGTGCTTTGGAAAAGACAGGGGCATAGACAAGGCGAAGTTCATTATTTTAATGAATAACATAGATTGACCTATGCCAGGAACCATGCAGGAATAATTTTTTGCTAGGAATAGTTCTCCCAGTGTTTTCCACTGCTGAAGTTTAGATCTGTCTGTAGGGAAATCATAATTTGACTTGAGACAACTGCTTTCTCAGTATGATACCCTTTTAACAGGGCTGTGTGACGTGCCCATGTAGACATCCACGTACAACATTCATGAGATGGTAGATCAGCTTTATTTATCTTGCAAATGACATTCAGGCTTTAAGAAAGAAAATGAAAATGACTGCAGTCCTGAAACTTGCCTGACCATCAAGGAAAGCATGATGTATTACTGTAGTGAAGAGCAGAGAGCAAAAAGAGGTTACAGCTATCTATCAGACTTTAAATAAATACTCTCTGAATTGCTATATGAACAGCACCGTATAACATCAAGGCACACAAGTGATGACCAGCTGCATGGTGTTTACAATAGGACTAGATTTATATTTCATCATTTTTTCCCTGAGATCCATGCCTTCATTTCACTCTCAAAAAGATGGAATCTCTTTCTTGGGGGGAAAAAAAAAAAAAGAAAAAAAAAGAGAACATTAACAAAAATGTTTTACTGGCAGTGATACACATAAAAAGAATGAATGTCAAGGACAGAAAATATTCCCCATAGTCTGGAAGTTCAAGGTGAAGTCTCTTCAGATTTCAGTAGAATGATGTTTTCAGCTGAGCTACAGTGGCCATCAGTTTGAGCACAGCCTATTAAGAAAGAGCATGTCCTAGACGGCAAAAACATTCCCTAGAGTCTGAAAACACATGAAATTAGTGGTTAGTGGATTTCAAGACATCAGTACAAAAGAACAAGCCGCCTCCATCTTCTAAATATGTTGATTAAGGCTGTATGCTTTCCATTTTTTCTGCCATACACAGTGTCACTGAGCATTTCAGAAAGGTAAACATTCACACACCCTCCTTCATAAGATCAGAGAGAAGCAGCACCACTGCTTCGAAGAACTGATTGTCGAAGCTGGCATTTAACTGTCTCTGGATTTCAAAGGTTTCAGTTTAGCAAGTTTTCAGTTCTTATGCTCCTTCTTATTGTTTTGAGAGACTACTTACTGTAAGAAATGAGTGGAGCTATACCATCTATACCAGCTGAATATCTGAATATCAGCAGGTCTGAAATACATTTTATTCTGCTATTTCAGGGTTCTTTTCTGTGGAGGAACTGAGGTACAATGCTTATAATTTCATACAGAAAGACAGCAGCATTTATAAGAATAGTACTTAATCTACCCAGAGGAAGTAACGCAGCTTCTGAGCCTGTCAAATGTGTATGGTTTGATTGTTTTTTCTCCATTTGTTTTTTGTTTCTGCATTTTCAGTGGTAGTTGGTTGGTGTTCTAGAGCATAAAGATAATCAAAACATTTCATCAGTGTCAATGTCATAGCTTCTATGATGCCTAGCGGAACAGGAGGAGAGAATGCAAGCTGAATGCAAATTGAGAAAGAGTTTAGTAAATAGTTAGGTTTATAATTGTGAAGATCTCCAGAATATTTCTATAGCTTTTACATAACTGACATTAAATGATTTCTCCTTAAGAAGGAGCAAGGAGAAAAACAGGCAATTGGACTGGGGAGGGAGGAGAAAGATCAGAAAAAAACCCCATAAAATTTGTGAATATTTTACTTCTATGCACTTAAAGTAGAAGCTGTTTGTGAACCCATGAAATATGTCTCATCACCCAGACCTGCTTGATCACGGCAATGGAAAATATTCTCATTATTAACACCAGAAAATTAATATTTACATATCTGAGAGACGTCTAGAGATGACAAAGGACTGACATACTGAGTTGAGGCTTGGAAAGAAGTGTGTACAGTATGTATTATACAAAAGGTGGCTTCTTTAAGATAGTGATGCTAGCCTGTCTCTTTTATTAAGGTTAAACCTATTCACTTCATAAAAGAAATTTTTTGCTTACATGGAAGATGTATCTGAAAACATGTCTTTCTGATATGTGAAAACATGGTGTATGCTGAAATACACAACTTTCTTGACACACGTGTAATGCAAAATAGCATAGGCCTCCTGATTTAAATCAGCAAGAACAGATTATCCATAATAGACTTAAGACCACTCATACTTTATTAATTTACTAAATCTAATTTACTAAATCTACCAATTAGCCTCAGCACTGTGAAAGAAAATAGCTTTCTAAAAATTTCTAACATGGAGAAACATATGATAAACCTCATCAGTTTAATTTAAACATGAAGCAAAAAACAGTTTAAGTAGAAGAAAAAACATTAAGGGGCCTTTATAGTCATGGAAAGGAAAGGATTGAAGGGTGTCAAAATATAATAAGTAAAAAATTATTATTAATGATAACTCATGTTATTTGACGGTTTAATGTTTTATTGATTATTTAGTGGTTTGAATTAAAAGAACAAAATAGCACCAACTAACTCCTCCAGAAACACTTATTATGGTACGATTCTTCTGTATTCAAAAGACAGCAATTTATTCATGTTTTCCTACAAGCAACAAGCAGCAAAAAAACCCACCATACTCTATGACAGCCAATGATACTAATGATGGCTTTGTCAATTCTCTGGAACTTTCCAACCATCCAGTTAAACCGCACTTCTTGAAATGTTCCTCTAAGGTCGGTGCTATAGTCTTGGTAACTAATTCAAGCAACAGGAATTTGGTAGGTAGATCACCGCAGAATGATCTAAGAAATAAATCAGAGATTTCTAATTTAAGTATATGTCATATAAGATAAACTCATATGTGAAATATTGCACTATTGCTCAAGTGTCTCCAGTCAGCTTAGTTTCGTAGTCCAACCTATGGGAATCCCAAGATGACATGTTAGCTGCAAAGTGCTTTAACGATCACTGGTCTCCATAAGGCATGTGAAGGAAGTAGTATACTGTAAAGCTAAGGGACATGTTTCTTACAAGTTGGCATAGTGTTTATTTTAATGTGGTAGCTTATCAGCATTATGTTAATCTCATGATGTAAACGGTGCTAAATTCCTGTGTTCTAGAATTTTGAAGGATTTCATACGCTCAGTGTGTATACTAAGAAACACATAATAATTTGAAAGGATTTAATGCCACTTGGAGCTTATACATATTGTAAGTATGTTTTGTTCAGGAATTCTTTGTCTTGATTACTTAATTTCATGTGTCAAATCATAGTTTGCAAAAAAAAAATAAAAATCTTCCTTTGTATATGTATGCTGATCTTCTTTCCATTCTAATTATATTGATTATATAGCATCTTGTTCCTAAACAGTAGAGTGATCATGATTTCTTTGGTTACCCTTGAAATCTTCATAGAATGAAAAGTAAGTACATACAGTGTTTTTTTCAGCACAGAACTTGGCTTTTATATGAATAAAACAGCAAATTGATTCACTTTCCCACATTAACAATTAGTGGAATAGATGTCTTAAAAAGGTAATTTTGCTACAAGGCATATGCCTTTTTATATGACTTGGTGTCTCATGATTCTTTGGAGCAAACAAGAGAGTGTCTGGGATTTTGGATGAGGAGAGAAATCCACTTTATGTGATGTGTTAATAGGCAAAGCATATGTCAATATCTAGAAAAGCAACAACTATAGGGGGGAAAAAAGGGATCTGTCAAGTCATAATTTAAGATTTTTAATCCATGTTCTTACCAGACTTTGGTCAGAATCAGCCAGGATTCTCTGATCCATAAATGGCTTGCGCCCATGTAGAGCACACAGACAACTTAATTTGTCTCATCAAAAAAATAATGACACAAAAGCACCAGGTACTGGCGTTATTTTTACTCTCCATTGCCCTCTATAATAGAGGGCCGAGAAGACAGAATTCATAAATGATATATTAAGCAATAATAAACTCAATAGAAGTATTTCTAGGTATGTGCACAGATTGACTAACTTTTGCATTCATGTTACTTGAAAGAATGATATTTTAACATTAAGAATGTTTCGTCATTGTTTTATACTCTCCTTGCCTATTCTTGATCTTTTGAAGGGGAGTGATTTCTGGTTATAGCCTCTGTTAATTTTCAAGGTAATCAGCTTACCAATTTACCACCAAATCAAAACACCTGCTCTTCATCCATTTGCAATCCCTTAGGAGGGATATTTCAATTGCATAAAGAAGAAAATCCAGCCCCACACTACCTTACAGTGGAGTTTGCTGTTTAAAACCACAAAAGCTCTTTCCGGAAGTATAGTTAACATGGAACTTAAGCTAAAGAATTAAATGTGAAGTTTCCATAAATTATTTTATCATTGCCAAAAGTAATTTATATTCGGGAACGTTCAGAGGTCAGACTTTGCTTTGAAATGAATGTATTCTATTCTCAAACAGAAGTACCAAGCTAACTCTGGAACTGAGCAAAAAAGTGCTCTCAAAGCAGAAACACAGTCATACTTTCTACTAATGGTATTTATCTTTTTTACTCAGTAGCTTGCACACATAAATGCACATACACTCACATATGTCTCTCTCCTACACACATAGAGAGTATACTGATACACATGTCTGGAGAATTTTAATACTGGAATGAAAATTCATTTCTGATTGAGTGTAACACTTTTTGCTGCTTTTTGTTTTTTTGCTTGGCAGGGAATGAAGAAATTAAAAGCTTTCTCCACAACACCTTGGACGCTGCTAGAGATTGATAGCTTCTGTAGTGAGACTTAGGGAAAGCAGACTTAGAAAATCAACAGTCAATACGTAAGAAGAACTGCCTAGCAGCAATAAAAACAACATTACATCTCATTTTCCAACTAAGAAATGCTGGGACAAGGGGATAAATTAAAAAAACAAAACAAAACAAACAAAACACCGAAAAACAAACAGTGAAAATGTTGTAATGATGCACTATACAATACAACCATTACACTGGAACCTTCAACAACTTGAATATTCTAAGGTATAAAGTCAAAGGAATTGGCTATAATGAGGAGAATACAGTTAAAACTTTTAAACATAGTCAGATGCAAAAAGACCATGTTGCTTACCAAGTGTTCACTCATTAGATACCTGGTTCAAAACTAGCTAGGTCACCTGGCATATTTATGCTCATTTCAAAAGCTTCTACATCAAGCCCAAAATCACCTGCCAAAATCCTCTTTTTGGAGTTCGTGGAAGTCTTGGAAATAAATAACTACAAATACTGCCCAGTCCTATTGTGTGTGTTCTTCTTAGTAAAGACACTGAAGCTCTAATCAAGTCCAAAAACTTTGTTCTTTGTGATTAGAAAGGGGAGGGAAGGTGCTAACTGATAGCAAAAACCATCATTTTCTCAATAATCATGTGGCTGAGGAATGTTTGTGTATAATAGGCAGAGCTTAAACATCAGGAATATTTTCTTTCATTTAGAAATGTTTTATTGTTTAATTGGACTGTGTTAAAACTTTTTTTTTTCGTTTTCAAATCACTAAAGGTAGGCTATAAGCTATTTTTTTAATACGCCTTTTTTTTTTTTTTTTTGCATTTTATCTCTAGAGGGTAGCTGCTGCAGAAGGTAAGCTGTGAAAGTAGAAGGTAAGAAGTTAAAACCTTACCTCACTGAGGATTCCAGTTGTATTCGTGGGATTAAGATAGCCACCAATTTTAGTTAAAGATGCTTTTTGACTAAATAAGTTCAATTTCTAAAATATGAAAAGTTTCACAAAGTGAAACTAAAGGGGTTTTTGAATTTGGAAGGAGTATTGTTACTTTTTAATCGACTAAAATGAAAAAACAATTTTTCTGTTAAAGAAAAATAAAATTGAAGTTTCGATGTTCTTATTCCTACTGCTCAAATCTCGTTGTCTCATAGTATCTAACCGATCTTTCCTGCAGATGAGCTGACACTTGCTTGTCTCTCTTTGAAATTCATCTTTCCAATATCTTTGGCCTCCATCTGTTCTCATTTGCTTTTGACTTGACATCTGAAGGGCTTCATACCCTCAGAAGTCCAATGCTATTGATGGCTGAGCCTCTGCACCTTCATGGATCTTCTGTTTCACCACTGGTGGAATATTATTTTCTGTCCCTGCAAGTGACCTTTATTGCTTCTTGCATACCAGCTTTGATAATATTCAAGTTTTTCATGAAAACAA
Organism: Dromas ardeola; assembly: GCA_013398915.1. NCBI lineage: Eukaryota > Metazoa > Chordata > Aves > Charadriiformes > Dromadidae > Dromas > Dromas ardeola. Next base: position 305,314 of record VYZM01016751.1, read on the forward strand.
ACTTCTTTCTAGAAATAATTGGTGATTTTTACATCCAAATAAATAACCTCTGCATATTTTTCCTCCTAAATCGTAATGCTGTGAAATAGGTGGTGTCAATACATTTGGCATCGGGGGGCAATTAGCTAATATATGTATAAAAGCACATCCCTGAAGGGGGTTGATACCTCTTTATGGTTAATATTTTCCTATGAATTCAGTAAATTTCTGAAAATGACGCAAATCTTTGAAAACTGATGGGCTGTTTCCAGACAAGGATTGATACTGAAAGCTGTAGAATCAGCTTTCAATATCAGACCACCAGTATTGGACGAGTGGCTTCAGAAACATCAGCAATAGCTTTTACCCAGAACTGTGTTCCAGTTGAGCACTGTGTCTGAGGCTCATTTCCAGAGAACTACCCTAACACTTTTTGAATCCCACTCTTCTGAGGTGGACACCAAAGTTATTTCCTAAGGAAAAAAAAAAAGTACGTTACTTAATAGAAGGTCTCTGGGGAGGATCTGGGAAGCAAACTATCTCATAAATTTCATAGTGCCTTGTTATTCTGTGACATTATTCCTTAAACTGTGACATTATTCCTTAAACTGTTGCTATTGATACTGAGGTGGAAATGGTTGATCTTAGCAGGTATTAACTGACTGATTCTAAGATAAACATGGAAATATGGATGCCTCACAGGCAGACTGTGCAAATCACCTATTACATTTTATTTTTGTATATTGGAATAAAAATATGAGCTTTAAGCTCTCCTGTAAGCCTCGTCTCTGCAGTTAGTTGGATTGACTGTAGATGACAATGGAAAATAATCCATTTTAGTAACATTTAGTTGAGTGGGATTGACTAATGCATTTAAGGTCGCTGTCATGTCGTGGCATTCAGCTGTGGTGCAGCAGCTGGGCACTCTATGGGCAAGGGTGCCAGCACCACCTGGTATAATAGTGACCAATGGAGCAGCAATACTGTACAAAGTCCTCTCAAATCAGCACATTATCAGATACACTTAGCAGGGCTTTATCAGCCTAATCTACTCCTCTTCCTGCCAACTCAGCAAAAGTCTATTCTGAAATTTGGCCTGTGTTCTGGGTTACGTCAGAAAATAATATGCAGTCGCAGGCTTACTGCTTCAGTTCTTTCCAATGATGAGGAGAGTGAGGTTGGCAGAATCTGAAGTTTACTAGAAGGAACTCCCTAGTTCAAAACCTGCTGACAAATACACCCTGGTGAAAAACATCCAGTTTGAAAGCAGGGCTTTTTCAAGTGAACGTGGCCTTGGTGCTCTCTTTATAACACGAATTTTCCTGGTGCCACAGGAAATGACTTTCAGAAAGCTCAATACAAATGGTGTTGACAGTTACGAGATAGTGCTGATATGGTCTGGAATTAACACTGGGGAAAAACAGGTGTTTGGTAAGTCTAGCATAAATTGTGCCGATTTTTGATGTGAACCAAAATACCAAATAAACTTCCTAAGGTGTACACTGTTCTCAGAAACATATAAGCTCAGGTTGAGCAGAAGTGTGATGAAAGGGAAAAGAATCTGTGCAGAAAAAGCAGAAAAAAAGGGGGACAGGAAGGGTATGCCTGCTGGCATGATAGAGACATGATGTCTGTACAAGATCCAACAGTGAGTCTGAGGAAATGAAAAGAAATGGAAAACACACCTCGAATTTCTCTGAGGATATCTGATCAACTGCGGTCACTTAGGTAAGAATGTTGATGCATTTGATATTTCATAAAAGATCTTTCCTGGATTGTCTTGTGGGGCTTGCACAACTGACAGCATATACAGCATGTCAATGGAGTTTGAGTCTGGGCATGTCTGAATCTAAATCTCTTAGTTTTCAACAGACTCCAGATATCTCAGTATGCACAATGCTGGTGGGTTGCTGTAATGTCCTGGGGAGCAACATCCAAGAACTTTTGCTGGTCATTCTGCTACAAACCTTTTTTTTTTTCCACTAAGCATTGTCAGCACTGCAAATTGAAATCTCAGCTGAAGTCCACAAATATTGATTGTAGGCTTGGTTTGCCAGCATCTACCAAATCAGACTGTTCCAGTAGATTTAAGATTTGCTCCGTTATAGCACTCATTGCAAGTATCTGACTTAAAATGTCAAACCAATTATTAGTTTGGCGATATGCATCTACAGAAATAGAGAGAGTGTTACCTCTACATTTTGTGGTTGTTTAAGAAATCCTTGTAATATTACATTTGCATAATACATTTCTGTATTTTAATTTTGGATTGGTGGATTTTTTTTATAAGATCCGTCTTTTTGTTATAGTCAAAAACTAAAGCTCTATTTCAGTTTTAAAACTGAACTTAGAAAAGTCTATTGTATGAAGCCTGCCATAACAGCTAACCTTGTGCCGGAATTTCTGTCAGAGAACAGTTGGAAAATAAGTATAAACTTTTCACAGTTCACTTAAAACTTTATAAGGTATTCTACACTGCACAGGGCAGTATATTAAGCTTTTTGAACTAGTTTTCTGTTCTGTTTTATTATTTGGCCATATGTTTTGGGTCAACACTGCAGCATCATGCAGTCGATTTTACTTTTTAATAAAGTTGAGAATGCAGATTTTTATAGTTCCCTTGTAAATATGCTGTGTAAACAACATGCTATAGGCACAACTGACCTGCAATTATTCTTTTGGAGCGGGAGTGGAACACAGTAATCCCACTACCATCATTACGCACTTCTTCATGCCACTCCAAAACAATTCAGAAGGTCATTTCAGATGCTGTTTCCCACTGTGCCTAAAATACCTCATGGAAAAATAATCCTGGGTTCCACCATTGCAGTGAAGTTGTCTGCTGTAGACTTTTCTAAGTTACTGCATCACGGAAACGTAAAAGTGTGCTTTGGGATACATAGCTTATGTAGCACTGATGCTCTGGAGAATATCTATTTCCCTGCCTAGGATATTTTGATACATAAACTTCTCTCTAATGGGGGTTTGTATCCCAGCTCACAAACCTCCTAAACATGAACTAAGGTAACAAAAATCTATTTTTTCAACTTCACTTTAGCTTAATTCAAAAAATATCATCCTAGAAGCAGAACTTGGCCATAGGGTCCAATCCAATCCGTTGGCCGCTAAGTCAGTGACAAGACTGTCATTTACACCCTGGATTCTGTACCAGATGGTTAGGTTCCAACCTGAAGTAGATTGGTGAAATCTAAGTTTTTCCACGCGTGAGACCTCAGTGCAATTCACTTCAATCTGGACAAGATCAAAAGCTCTGATAGCATCCCAGCCATAATTAAACACACTTACTTGGCTCAGAGCTCATTCCTCTGCAAACCTGCCTAGTTTTATCCTCTATCTCTTCTCAGAAACTCCACAGACTTCTGGTTTCTTTTGAAAAGATAAATTGGTAGCGACTCCACACAAGAAGATGCAGTAAGATAAATCCTGCTTTTCAGATCTTATGGACTACTAAGGGGTACAAAGTTTAGACTTCAAAAATACTAGAGAAATTAAACAGGAAAGACATTTGATAATTATGGGGGAGTGACCGAGTGGCTTTGCTGGGCACCCTGATGTATAGCCAGGTTCAACCCACCACGGTCTTTTTTGGGGCGCAACGTGGGGTTTGAGGAATTCAAGATAAGGATAGTAATTGGGAGAGGTAAATGGCAAAACATGGACTGAACAATATTAGAGAGCAGAATGATCATGGGGAATTTCAGTTGCTGTAATTGTGGTGAAGGGGTGAGGGGTGGATTCAGTGTAAATTGTTCACTTTTGTTTGGTGTTGTGATGATGTTATTTTGATTTTAGTGTGGGGAAATCTTTATTCGTTGATGTGTGTGAAGTTTGTGAAGATCCTGTGATGAATGTAGATTTTAATTATAATTCTCAAATATGCGATTCACGCAGGCAAGGGATGAATGTTTTGGGTTTGCGTAGCTGCACCCAGAGGTGGATGCAGTACTGCAGGTGGGGTCTCACCACAGCGAAGAGGGACAGAATCACCTTCCTCGACTATAGAGGAATTAATTTCATCTTAGTAAATACATGCCCAAAATTGGTCATGTGACAAACTGGGATGAAAATTTGGTAGGACAAGCACATTTCACTACTCATATTTCACACAACCTGTAACTTTTTAGACTGATTCAATACGCATTTGAATAAATACAAGGGTTGTAATTCAGCTGGGGTTTTAAAACACATTTTTGACTTTCGTAAATCTATCTCAAAACATAACACTGAGTTTCTTTTTTGTCTGGTAGAGGAATGAATATTAATAGATAACCCTGGAAGTACACCTATTTGGACTGTCCCTGGAGGTTTTTCTGCTGATTGTAAATTGCTTAAACTGCAGTCTCAGACTTTAGGACATAAAGCAGAGGCTCTTAAGAGAAGCAGACTTTTGTGTTCAGTCTAAATTTCTAATGTACATTGCTAACATTGACTCTCATAATCCAGTTTTGTACTATGTCTACAAAATAATATGGAAGAATGCTTGACTGTATGTTTTTTTTTTTTCTGAAGAATGCATTTTCAACATTTCTGTTTGTGCTGCTGCTGTTTTCCCATTTTCATGGCCGTGGGTTGGGGATTTTTGCAAGTTACCTCAAGATTGCTCACAGTATTCGTGCTGTTAGTTGAAATGTTTTGACATGATTGCATAATGAAATTCAATTAAAATGTTTGAGTAGGCAAGTTTATAATGGTCCAAAGAGTGTTTCTATGCAAACTTCAAGCTCCGTATCATCACCTTTACCTAAGACCTTACATTTCCCAATGCTTCTTTCTTATGTTTAGCACACAATACTACGTTTTGCATCAAATAAAATTATGGTTGCCACTGTAGTTGATGTGAAATGACTACAGAATACTATTGATTTAAATATTGATTATCTCATAAATTCCAGTTCTTCCCTTACACTGCCAGCAATCAAGATACCTCTTTCTGGCAAAAAAAAGGAAGAACTTAAGTTAAATACAAGTACATTGTTAATATTGAATTATAGATACAGCACATGTCTAAAGAACAAACAAATTGTGTGTAGTAAAAATTATATTTGTTAGTACCTGTTCTGAACAACTAACAATGGCCAAAAACTACAAGCTGATAAGGGCTGTTGATTCATATCTCTCTCAGAAACCATAAGGCAATCAACAGTGTTAAACATGCAGCAGTAAAATGCTATGCTCTTACCCGTGTTTTCTTCCTAAGCAAGGCTGAGACACTAAACACCGTAAGACCCTTGAATTTCACAAGTATTCGTGATCCTTCACATCTCATTCAAATAAAGGCTTTAGATCCACTTGATGCTGACTGGTCATCTGTCAATATAAATAAATTGATTGTTACTATACAAAATTAAAACTAAACAAAAATAAATTTTTATGATAAGATGACTGTGTAATTCCACCACCAATGACAAAGGAATACTTATTTCTTCAGTATCCTGAAAGGCAGCAGAGCATAAATGCAACAGGCATAAAATAGTTCAGTTGAGGACAAAATCATGGTAAACCAAAAGTTAATGCAATAATTTCTGCACTTCTCAAATCACTCCATAAACTTCAGAACATGATGAACACCATTTGTACACAGTACAGTGAAAACAGTAGCTATTTAATCAATGCAAACAGACTGTGGTCCTAGTGTAAGACAGTATATTTAGAGGAAGGTGTCTTGCTCAGCTGTTTTCTAATTAACTAAATTAACAAAACAAAGCTGTGATAAAAGGAAAAATCTTTCCACAAAGGAATTAAAAAAAATCAAAGGCATAAAAGAAAGAGAAGGAAAATACAGCTATGTTTCTTTTCTGATTCCAGTGTTTTAGAATACATACTAAGGGAATTTAATTTTACTTCTGTAAGGCAGGAGGAATTAGTTTACTGTTTCAATTGTAATTCATTAGCATGCCTGTTAAATATGAATCTAGATCCAGTCTAAATCTGAACTGCAGACACTACAAAACTAAACAATACTTGGGTTTTAGAATGTGTCTGTCTTTGCAACCATTTCTGTCTTACTGAAGTGAAATTTCAATCCTGAGTGATGGCTCAGATCAGAAACCATTACCAAAATCACTCATGAACTCCAAGAATTAGATGGGCACCCGACTAGTGACATGCAAAGGACATCAAATGCCAAACACCTATTATTATAAGAAAAGCCAAACAGTGTAAGATCAAAGGTCTGCCTTTCTGAGTTACTGCCTCTTTCTAAGAATGCCCCAAGGAAGAAGTTTAAGTGGTGGAAGAGTACTGGAACAGAGCAAACAGGACATGATACTTCCCAAACATCCCCAGAGTCTCCACTTTTCAGTTAAGGAACTTGCTGAGCCAGAGCTAATTTTTGTATATATAATAAACTTACATGGATTTTTTTTCCATAACTTTAACTTATTTCCCCTTGAGTTTATATGGAATTTTAGAATCCATAACATCCCAAGACACAGAGTCCCTGTTGCAGTAAGAAGAATCCCTTTCTCTTGCTTGTTTTGAATAACTTGTTAGGTTTATTAAGTTTACCCCAAAGGTTTTTTTGGACCAGAAGTAGTGGACAATAATCCCTTTTCTTGTTATCTCTGCCACCCAAGGGTTTAACAATTTCTCAAACGACCCCTCTCGGGCAGCAGGCTGCTTGCTTAGCTTCGTCGTACCCTCTGTGAAAGCTAGATCATACCCTTGATAACCTTCCACTGCATCTACAGCATTTTGATTCAAGCAGTAAAGGCAAATCCCCTGTTTGTCCCACTTACTGCACATTGAACAGTTTGATGCACAAGAACTTGATTTCTTCCAGAAAAAAAAATAAATCAGACCAGGTATGCACCAAGGAGAAAGCTTTGAACTGTATGCATAGTAGAAATACTGGCTGGAAGAGAAACTCCCAAGCTATATGCCGTGTAGGTGAAGGGTCCTTAGCACTAGCTGTTCTGTTCAGTTACCTGCTAAAGCAGATGTGTACCTCATCTCCTTCCTCTGAGACTTTCCTAATTCTAATACAGTGTCCTTTAGATGGCAGAAACTAAGCTACAGCCAGAATTCAAGATACTAGTATTCATTCAGCAGCACAGCTTCCACTATTCATTTCTTAATAATCTATAACATTCAGTCTGGCTTTTTGACTAGTACTAAACTTTAGGTTGACCTTTCCATGGAGCTATCACCTAGCAGCCTGCAAGCTTTTTGAAATATAGTATTCCTTTATAAAAATTCTGACTTCTGAAAATTTTACTCAAGGGAATAGCACCAGTATGAGCTACAACAGATCCAGATGCACTAAGTTAATAATGCCCCTAATCCCTGGAGATAATGTCAGATGTCTGTGAATAGACAGAATATGTTTTTTGCAGTTACACCCCAAGTTCCTCCTCCTGCTTTAAAATGAGAACCTAACAGATCCCACAGAGAGGCCTTCCTTGCTCTCTGCACCAAGCCACAGGTCCTCCATGCTAAGGAACCTTTTAACTGACAGTCTGTGATGGATTTATAAGGCATTTTGCACCAAAGAAATAAAAAAAGGAGGCAGAATACCATGCCATCACAAATTCAGCACGCACATGCTGAAAAGCATGATCTTTGGAAGAGCTGGTGAAAGATCAGCATAGACAAACATATAGCTACATGCTATACTTCTGGTTGCGTTTTCTATTTACGAATCAATAATTAATCTAATCTAATCAATAGATCTAGGTAATAAAGAGAAAAAAATAACACTTGAGACTCGTTCTATTTTTCCATGCAGGAAATACTTCTTGAACCATGACCATGAAGTTGTGAGGATAAGCATGTGGTGGCACAGGCTGCCTGGTGACTGTGCAAACTCCTTCTGTCCTCAGGGCGTCTCAGGTCCCACCTGGACAAAGTTATGAGCAGCCTGGTATGACCCCATGGATGACCCTGCTGTGGGCAGCTCCTTGCAGCAGGCATCTCCCAAACTCCCTCCCCACTGCAAGAGTGTATTTTGCAGATTAAAGGCCCAGTATTTTATTCCTAATCCAGGCATATCAGAAAAGATTTTGGAGCGCCATTCACTTCAACATTGTTGCTGGGTTTCTCTCTGCAGAAGTACTATTCATTTCAGACCCCATAAGCCGTCATCACGTTTATTGAGTGATGCACCTCTTCTTGAAACCAAATGAATTGTCTCCCATATACGAATTGTTTAAATATATAGGCAAACTAAAAGCAACACAAGTTTCCAGATAGCAGAAAAAAGAAGTTTGAGAATTAAAATATAAGATGTATGTAGATCTATACATTTGCATTCAAAATCGAACAGTGAATTCTCTGTTTAGGGCTAGAAAAGAAATTGTTTAAACAATATGACAAAAAATGGTATTCTTATTGTGTTCTTTTTCTATACATTCTACACAGGATGTATCAGCAGTCACATGGGAAAGCTTGTTTTTGTGAGCTACCCTCCCTAATTTGTTTAGAAAAGTATAAACTAGAGAGCTGATCCAAATGAGAAAGGTTTTTTTCTCAGGTTTACTCAGTACGACTTACAATGTTCTAATGCTACATTATGGCTTCACGTTGCAATGGGGCTTTTCCTCTAGGGTACTGAGTAGCTTGTAACATGAACTTTATGAAAGCAGATTGTATAACATTTTCTTAAAATAATCAACTATATCTTTAAAAGATCATGTTGCATAAATAATAAAAAAACCAACCAAACAAAAAAACCCAAAACCAAACAAACAAAACAAAACAAAAAAAACAACAACAACAAAAACCCAACAAGCAAAAAAACCCCAAAAGATAATAAGAATACTAAGCAGCAAGAGGTTTCCTTTAGCATTTGTTTTTATTTATTTATGTTTACTTGGGTGGGGGCAACTGAGATGTAACATCTGTTTTATAGTGTGATCTTGTGAAGGCTTTCTTACAGAAGTGTGTAAAGTCTGTCAAAATGTTAGTTAGTGTCTCTCTCATGCATTTTAAAATACTTACAATTCCAGTTCTTCAACTTGTCTTTCTTTATCCCACTTTTTACTAAGCATATTCTCTTAAGTTTTGTTTCAGAACTCCCTCACTGACTGTTTTATCCTTTTGTTTCATTACTTCCAGTTCTAGATCTTTCAGCAAACATGTTCCAATCCCATATATTATGACAAACATAACAAAATAATGCCATACAGAAGCAATGGGTGTAGCTTACACTCTGCAGTAATATACTTCCCCAAAGGTAGCGAGTGATCAGATTTGATGTTTTCAGAAGAATCTTTTTCTTCACAAGTTGGACCAATTGCTTTAGAATACAGAGAAAAAGAAAGAGTAAGATTCAAACAAAATATCTGTGTTCAAAACATTTTAATAAGCTGAAAGTACTCTATCAAAGAAAGAAGATTCACAGTCAATGTCACACTGGTTTAATACCGAGAAACTTGACGTGTCAGCAAGATTCCACTGCTTGCATTTTCGTATTTTCACAAATGTGCTTTCTTCTGCAGTCTTTTTTCTTTTTTTTTAATACATTCTACAGCTACTATCCAGGGTTTTTTTTAATCACACTTTATTGTCGCTTTAACATCCAACTTTTTCTTGCCTTTCCTCTTAGCCTAGTATATTTTTTAAAAAAAACAATCAGCGTTTCACCTGTATTTTTCCTACTATCCCAAGATGCTGTGAAATAATCATTGGCCTCATATCTAAATTTCATTTTGGTCTCCATTTAAGTAAAGAAGTTTTTTGCTGCAGCTCCCTTTCTTAACTGACAAACTCAACAACTGACAAATTGGCAAATTTCCAAAATTGTTCACAAAAGTCTATTTACTAGTCAATATGCATATTACTATTATCCTGTTTCTGAAGGAAAGAGTATTTTTATCACTCTACATTTGTAGTATTTCATACATTACTTATAAAAAAGTTAATAGTAATACCTGTAGACCAGGATCAAAATTGGCAGTATCATTGTGCTAAATGCCACAATACCAATATAGATACAGATCTGCATAGAAGAAACTATTTTCCTCTAAGCTGTTTTTTACCCACGGTGGAAGAGAGAGCAGTGATCTTTACAGTGCATGACTGAATCCCGCTAATTCTGTCCACATTTAGTCTTTCCCATATGCATTCCTTGCCTTTTCACTTTATGTGCTCTTTGCAATAAAAAGTACATACATGACTTGTCAAGGCTAGGTCGGTTAAATAAAAATACAGCTTTGTGTTTGCCTTCCAGCTTTCCAGAACAAAAATGGACACTTGACTTCCAACTCATTCCTCCCTGCATTTTTCTACATACTGATCCTCAGAAACCTTTTTCTTCCATTAGTGCTACCTATTCCCTTTCAGCAACTTCATGTTTAAAACAAACAAACAAACAAACCAAAAAAAACCTGACAAAGTACCCAAAAATGAGATAATCCTTCATTTTTCATGCATAAAATATGATGTATATTAAAAGCAAGTTGGGATGAGGTCCTGACACCATGTTCTTTCACATCCAGAACAGCAGAACTCCTACTGACTGCAAAGCGGCTAGGATTTCAGCAGTATTAATAGCATACAGCAACTCCTCAAACAATCAGTATTTTGACGTACTCCCTGCAAATATGTTACAAAAAAAATATCAGATTTTGAATCCCCTCTTTTTATTGTTTGATCATCTTCCAGTTTTCCACATCCCAGATCTTCTTATCTGTCTCCTTTTTTGTATTTTTTTCTCACATTCATTGAGTTGCGGATGAACTTTAAAGAAGCAATTCAGCATGGTCTAACAATGCTAGAGAGAAAAGGCAAAACAGTGAATGAATTTAATATCAAAAGCAAATATAGAAGATGTTCTTTACATTGACTATATACCTTTCTACCTTAATGCTGCCCTATATTGTGGATTTGATAGTGTTGCCATGGGCACCTCTATTACATAGTTACATTTTCCTCCTTCATTAGCAATCCCCATTTTCATTTTATCTCAAAAAAGAACAATTCTCTTTTATGCCCTTACTGTTTTTATTTCATTTACAAATTCTGAACATATTGAGCTGTAACTTTTTTTTAGATGATTTCTAACTTTTCTCCAAACTTGGGCTTTTTTAATTATTCTTTTTTGGTTAACTGTTTACTCTGTATATGCTTCAGTACACAGTGTGGGAGGAAGAGGGATGGCTGAGAAGGTAGAGGTGCATTGAAGATACAACCTGCCAGTTTCTTATTGATTGTGTTTCTTTTCTGGCCATGATCAAAATTACACTACGAAATCAAGAGTAAATTGAAGTGGCAGATGCAAGTGGATGTGTTTTTAGCTTTGACTGCACTTCTGTAGGGCAGAAAAAGAAGATAATGGACACCTAAATAAGGCACAGAGGAGCAGAATTAAATTCTCTGTAATGTCTTTCAAATGTTACCATGTCACTGTAACAAGATTAGCCTTGACTGTGTAGCTTATCTAACATGGTTTAAAAGCCTTTGGTGTACAATTAATTTGTGCTAGGTAGTATTTTAAAAATCATGGCCCAAATTCCTCCCTGATGTTACTTTACTGATTTCAGCATAGCGACACAAGGGATTAATTTGGTACTAGCAATTTACTTTATAAAGTTTCTATTACCTTTGATATTTTCAGGTGTAATGACATTTTAAATGCTTTTGATACTTAGAAGATGAAAGTATTTTAAGTATAGGGCTACATATGTTTTTGCTGTTACATTCAGAGCAAGGATCAATAGCTGATATATAGACAGGGAACTAGACTTTTATTCAGGTTCACGGTCTAATTATTTCCTTTGCTGTGAGAGTGAGGAAATTTACTTCTTCAGTGCCTCAGTGCAGGACTTCTTTACTCAACACTGAAATAAATTGAGATAGTCACTGCACAGAACCCAAAAGCATAAAACATCTTCAAAAAGGCATAAAACATCTTCAAAAAGGTATAAAACACCTTCAAAAAGGCATAAGCCAAATTCATTAAGGACAGATCTATCTATAGCTTTTCCAAAACAATGATCTGAATGTAACATCCAGCTTACAAAATTCTTAAACCTCTGGCTGCAACAAAATATCATGAGGGAATTATTTTTCCATGCTTTCCCTGTTGCTTCTATTCCTTCTTTCACACTTCACTATTAGAGATATTATAGCCAGGTAGATAGGATATCTCTCTCCCCACTCAGATACCATTTGTGTCTATGTATTACATACCTAAGCAATGCACTGTATGGTTGCATATAAATTCAAAAACAATAATCATGCTCATCCATGCCATTTAAAAAGAGTCATTAAAGCACGCACTTATATGGTTGGCTATATCTAAACTGTTTGTGGGCTTAGGTGAATGTTAGCAACTCTCTAGATCTTATTTTTGAGTTGGCTTCTAGATATAAGAAGTAGGAGAGCACAGCATTTTCTACACAGACCACTTATATGTTGCCAACTAATCAAAATGCAAGGAAATGTGAAACCTCAATATTGCTTCCTTGTTGTTGCAGCAGGGAACATCTTGTCAATCCCACCTGCATTGCTCTTTAAATAGTTCACTAACAGTGAATTTCATCATATGTAGCACTTTTGGTTTCCACATGATTAAGGCACTTAAATACAAAGGTTCTATTTAGTGGTATAAAAACAAGTGGAATTATTTTCTTCTCTCTTGCTCTTAACGGGTAGCTGTAGCTGGTTCAGATTTAACAAAAAGAAAATAAAGCTATGACCTAATAATAAGTACATGGGCACTCACTCACAAATAGACAAGGGAAAGCAA
>VYZM01016751.1:318045-328431 GCA_013398915.1 Dromas ardeola
AGAAATAGCTTATTTATTCTTAGTTAACTTGTAAGAAAAGCTCCAAGAGAATCGAGCATGCTCTTATTAGTGCAACAGTTTCAGAAGGACTTGCCCAACAATAGGGTGTCGCCTGGTTCAGCTTCTCTGTGGCTGATGTAGCAGTGAAAGTAGCATGGAGGGAACAAAACAAAGGGTCAACCAGGATGCCAACTTGCAAAATCAAAATACTAATCTATTTCTAGACTCTCTGGCCATTTTGATGTACATAAATGAGTCATCTTCCCCATAACAGTTCAAACACAGCACATGCAGACATGGCTTTTGGGGGTTAAACTGAACCTCACCCTGATCCAGCACCACCCTTACTTGTTTTATCATTTGCATCAGCCAGACACACTTGCCCGCTAAATCCAACAAAAGACTGTAAGTATTTTATTTATTTTATTTTAAGTATCACGGTAGGCACAACCATCACTCACCATCAACTCAAAGTAATGAGCCTCAGATATTCTGCATGTATTGAATTACCATAAAACTTTTTTGAACATCCTCAAAGGCTTGTTGGAGCAGAAGTTTTACTTTTATTGCCTATATCAGGGATGGCTGGGCACCAGAACAGTAACAATTACCAAGTAACATGTCAAATTTTACCCATAATGTGATTTACAATGAACAACAATACAACCAAAGCCAAAGAAATTTCCATTTTTTTCCTACCCTCCATGAAGAGGAACCATATATACCCTGATTACTTTGTGATGGTGCTATGCAAGTAAATACTACATTGCTTTAATCAAAAAGAGTTATATTTAATATTCCAGGATTCCCACTGAAGTTTGTGTTGTATTTTGTGTTGCTGAAAATAAAATACATTATACAACATAAGGCACAGAAGTGCTCATGTTGCTACAGTCTTTAGCAGAGATGGAAACCGAGCTGCTTGGATGTGTGTGTTCCTGCTGTTTGAGATCGGAAGCAAGGGTCATTAATGTTTTATTGGTGTCTTTCATACAGTATCTTTTATACAAAAGGTTTTCAAAGAAGATTATTATAAAAGCTGGCTGGCCTCATGATTTAACAGTACTAAGTGGGTGTTTCCTGCATAAAAATGGATAACTGCTGCACAGACAATAGGATGTTAAATTCCAGACAGTGCGAGACAGTTAAAGAAACAAAGTCCCAGGGCTATTATAGATGAAAATGACATAATGAAAAAGGTACCCTCACAGCAGGACTTTGTCCTGTTGAATTTAATCGCTGTTTCACTCTTCGTAAGAATAATTTCAGGTTTTTCTAAGCACAAATCCATAAATCCTTGCAACAACGAACAAAGAAAGAGATATTTTTATTGACTTCCTTGTTTAGCCTTATCTGAACACATTTTGCCACTGAGGTAACATTGCAGAGACCTGTATAAAGACCAGTACTTGAACAAGCATCTAATGAGATGATTTCAGACCACTTGGTTGGTACTAGGGCTTTAAACTATGCTGAGCAGGAGCAGTAAGGGCACCCTACTCACAGCTCCATTTGAAAAGATGAAGTGGTTACTGGCTCCCCACACCTTCCTCTACTGGCTAGCAGGGCTGTGAAGGAGTAGGATTTTGCCTATTTCTCATTACTTAGAGTCACAAGGCTTGTACCAAAGACTGCAAGTTGCCCAAGGCTCCTTACATTCCACAAACCGTCTTGCACCTTCACCTTGTGCACAATTCTCTTATATTCTCCAACTGTAAAGCCATTAATAACACTCTTAACAAGATGTACTACATCACATAAAATTATGATACAGCTGTCCTGTGACATTAGACAAAGGGAATTCAGAAAGTGCGATTAGTTACCTATCGCAATTAGAAAATTTTTAAAGAGCACCAATTAAGGTCTATAAAAATTTTTAAAATGTATTCCAAAGACTCTAACTTATGTTTGTCAATTTATGTATATAAAGAAGAGACAGCATTAGTTTTTTGGTGTAAGAAAAAAACGCGTGCAATGAGAAAGCAAACATGGATAACATCATAGTTCATGATTTGCTCTTATATTCATTATTTATAGAACAATTTTAAGTCTTTTAAGTGCTTCAGATAAGTAAAGTTTCTGATGAATAAAGCAGCAAAATAGTTGTGAAAAAGCTTTACTCCACCTTTGTAGTTCTGGTATAAAGTAGATCTGCCTGTTTCTTCTCAAGAATATTTGCTAGGCTGTTCTAAAACTACAAGGACTACAATCAAATCTGACTAACAGAAGCTACTCATTATCTGATTTTTCATTAAATTCCTCTATTTTTCACAGACAACCAAACATTGTCAAAAAATCTTTTCTTTTCATTTGAAACAGCTTTTCAATATATTCCTTTGAAAACTTGGCACTCAACTACAAATGGAGTTAGATACTTGACTGCTAGAGCAGAATCCATGACCTCAAGATAAATGCAACTTGCAATACACCGTACCAAAGGAATCTGAGCATAGCCAAGTGGTACTCACAAAGCTAGAGTGCTTGCACAGACCAGTTTAAATACAAATCCCTGAACTCAGAACTTTCAGTGTTAGACCATAGAAAATACATAGGTCAGCTATGCAAATCAATCTTCATTCTTTTCTGTAACTCAGATACCTCATTCACTGTAACAGGAAAGCACAGCTTGCACACAGGATTTACAACTCTTTTCTCTCCAAAAATAAACCAGCAATAACCTTTTTAAGAAAATACAGTTGTCATTCCTCCAGCCTTCTTCCTACATCTCAGTACCAGAGTACTCAATACTGAACAACTTTGAATAGTGTTGACATGAAAAGAAAAACTGCTCATTTTTCTTCATATGTCAATCCTTTGTGCCCTTCTCAAAATATAACCACTAATCTGAAGGCTAATTTATGTAAAAGAAAGTGTTTTCATTCCATTCTCTTGGGGCTGGAACTTCCATTTAACACAGACTGGTTAAGCATTCTCTGGTTGAACAAGAGAGGGGATACAGGAGGCATTTAGTTCCCTTGGCATTTGTCTGGCAGTGGGCTGAGGACTGTTTCAGGATTTTACGTTATTGCTTAATGTAAAATGTAAGCAGTTTCCAACACCACCATTGGACAAGTGCTCCAGCTATTGAGCTACTGTAAAAGTGGAGCGCTATTTACTCCTCTGTCTGTGTTTTGAGGTTGTTTAAGTAGGGATCACTGAATTCACATCCTGCTCACTGATGTTTGAGGTTTCTATAACGAAATTTAGAGGAACAGGGCAGAATCCTGTAAAAATATTATCTATCTATAATTCCAGTGCCTGGAATAACAGCCATGGACACTTAGTGTGAAGAGATTAGTCTCAAAATTAGTTACAGTTATTTGTATAAACATTACTAGGTCAAGCTGATATGTTACAATAAGTAGACAAGAGTGCTATGTGCACTTTACTAGAATAATATCCAGAATGTTTGAATATTTCCTAAATAATAAAAAAAGATAATTTTTTATCCCTATTGTATTTAAAAAAATAAGCAACGGACTTGAATTCCACCTAAGGGACTCTGGAGGGGAGACCTTGTAGACCAAACCTGATAGAGTGAGTCTGAATTTTTTTTACTTTTCTCATTTGGCTTGTAGAACATTACCATTTCTGGCATGCACACCAGATGGGCAGTAGGAAATAAATGGATAAATAAAATCTCAAATGTCTGGAGCCTTTAAATTTATTACTACGTTAGCTAAATACCAAATGACTAATTCGCATGTGCACGTTTCAACTGAGCAGAATTTATTTTATTTAAAGGTCTGACGTATAATCGAGTTTTGTTTGCCATACCCTTTCACGCCCAGCTCTTTACACACAACCTAGCTTTAAATAACACACGCAGCTGGTAAAAACAAGTCTGTGGTAATAACATAGTTACCTTGTATTCCTTTTCAATTCCGAAATAGATCACACTGCCTGCATGATTAACAAGTTTGCTGGGATATTAGATATCACAAGGAAATATATGTGCTCTGCTAACATTCCTAATAGAATTAGTTCTAGATCATTTCCTTCTGTGTAGCATAGCATAAGTGAGGCAGATTGGCCTTGTGAATATCTGTGTAGGAGGATGTGCTAAAGCCCTGGCACCCTAAAAAAGAGGTCCTTTCCCTGACAGTCTCTTTTTATTTCTGAAAAATTTCTGAGTTTAGAACTCTTTTCTCTGTCACGTGGATATACACCTCCACTTCTTGGACGGGTAGAAAACCAAGCTCTTCTGCATCCACTAGCACACCTAACTACCTGCAATGATGCAACAAGCACCTTGTTTCACAGTTGATTTACTGCTTAGAGGAGCAGTAATACAGTGACTCAGCCTGGCACTGCACTGTTGTAGAAGCAGAGCAACGTGCTGTCTGTCAGTTTAGCTCAGCACAATCCCTGACCAGAGCAAACACTAATTAATCTACAACCGTACTGGAAAAGGCACAACTGACCTGTTTTCCATATTCTGGTGGTACATTGCTGGGTGCCTGTGTCCTTGCAGCACCTGTGCTGGCAGCAGTCACAGACCTGCCAGAAGAACACATGCAAGCCTGTTTATGCATACTCCAGGACATCTCTAACTCAGCTCCATGCTCTTCACTAGCGCTGAACCTCACAGTGGGCTTTAACTTTTGGTCAACCCTGAATTGCTCAGGCAGTTGGACTAGATGATCATTGTAGGTCCCTTCCAACTGAAATTTCTATTCCATTCCATTCCATGCTATTCTATTCTATTCTATTCTATTCTATTCTATTCTATTCTATTCTATTCTATTCTATTCTATTCTATTCTATTCCATTCTATTCCATTCTCTTCCATTCTATTCCATTCTATTCCACCTCAGACTCCCAAGGCAGGGACACTTTGACATCATTATTTCATTTTTCCGCAGATAAGGTGGCGATCTGTGGTGATATCCTACAAGCAATAAGGAGAGAAAGTCTGTGGTGAAAGACAGCATACAAGCATGTTTGAAGGCTTGGCCCCAGCCTCCAAAACAATTTTCTCATTAGTCTACATGGTTTTCATGTAGGCACTTGTCATGAGTTCTACAAGGGGATTCTCAAAGGGACTATATTAAACAGTATTTTTACATTTACTTTAGGAACCTGTTTCATTCAGGAACAGTGTAGATGAGAGTGAAGCCACATATATTCTCTGTTGTGTGGCTGATCTATACCATGGTTTTCCCCCTTTCCAGTCAAAATTGAAAATAAGAGTTTTACTTTATTTCTAGTTCTTGAGTTGCCACTGTTATTTTTTTTTTCCTTTTCTTTCCAAATACATTGTTCTCATTTATTCAGGCAGTAACAACAGCCACCTTTCACCTCCTAGTATCTTATGTTTGCATCAGAGAGAAAATTCACTGTTCGATACTGTATGGCCATTGAGATGCCCGGGTAATTTTGCTACCATGCAGCTATATCCTACTCATTTAAAACAAAAAAGCAAAACTAAAACCATTAAGGCTACAAAGATACATTTGCCTTGCCAGTTATTTACAATTTTTTCAAAATGACAAATATTCAGCTATGAATACTTGAGTTTGGTTGCACATTAATCTCAGTAAGAATAAATCTTCCCATTTGACAATCCTGGAGGGAAAAAAATGTGAAAGTACTGAAGCTCTAAAATTCAAGGTTTATTTTAGCCAGAGTAAGTGCGCCATGATTCATCTGTCTTGACAAAGTACTGGGAGAGAGGAAGACGCAGCTCATAGCAGGAAGGTTTAAAAGTTTTATAGCAGGGTAAGATCACTCTGGTTTTGAAGCTTTTCTGTCTTACACAAATTTGTATTACAGACAATCTTGCTTCTTTTCCACAAGACCACTCTTATCTCTCCCTGCCTCATTTTTTATCCACAGAACTGTTAGGTATCCCTGCTTATATTTGTTAAATTTTCTTGGCTGCTGTATGTTTTTCACTGACTGCTTTCTCATCATCATTACTTATAATATACTTTCCTTCTAGTCCATGCATAGATGCATGTTTTCAATCAGGATTCTGGCTTCCCTAGTTTTTGGGCAATCTCCATAAAATTATAAAAGGTCTGGAAGCTCTGCAGATGGCAAAAGCTGTTGTGCGTGCTTTGGTTTGTTATGGGTTTCCGCCCTTTTATAACAGGCAGGGAAAGTGCCAGAGCCAATTTTCATTGCCCACTCCTAACATATTTAAACAGAACCACAGGAAGGATATAAATACTGTCCTTTTCTGAGCTATGGATATGCTCTGCTGCCTAAAACTTGGGAAAGTGGTTGGCTTAGTTTCAGTTAATGTAATACTTAAGCCTCAGCAGAGCTAAGTGCTCAGGAAAACTCAAAGGTAGGAGACAGAGGTGTGGCGAGGCGAGGCGAGGTGAGAGAAGGATTGCTCTAAGCCGCCTTTCTTCTGTCTTTAACTGAACAAGCAGGAGTGAGAATAGCCTCTAACCTGACTTTGAGCATCATTAGCTCAGGTAGTGTCCAAGCTCTGACAGCAGCATGAAGACCTGACCTCCAAGCAAAGCCAACCACAAGGATCCCATTCACCACAGCTTGCCTGAGTTCCCTCTCTCTCCTGCCTACAGCGAGCCTGGTGAGTTTATTACTACTCTGTGATGCAGAGATGAGTGTTTGCCCCTTAAAAAATCACCTTTTGGAGCTTCAGCAGACCAGCCAGATGGGACAGGACAGCCAAGGGTATGATGAACAGGCCTGAAATTGTTTCCTTTGCTGTGATTTTCATCCTTGTAGCTTTTATGCCCTCCATTTAACTGTGAGATTAACTAAATGAGCTAACTAACGAAATGAGCATGCCATTTTTCTCTTTTCTTTAATGGAATGGGTTTTCTTCCTTTCATTTTTTTAATTTTGGTATTACTTCAGGTAAGTATATTTTAAGCAAATAAGATCATACAGAGTACTATCACTAAACACGTAGATCCATCCTGCATTGGAACCTTATTGCTTTATGTAATTCTTCATTGTCAGAAAAGAATGAAACACATTTCGGCTATCAAATAATAAATATATTTTTCTACAGAGGATGGAGATTTCCAAAGTATATAAATGCTTGGAGATAGCATCTTGTGAAGTACTCAGAAATATCCAAGTATATTAGGTCTACTAAATTTCTTTGAGAATCTGTCTCAAAGTCTCTATTTTTAAAAGTAATGTGTGATTTGATACAAGAGATACAGAAGGAAAAAAAAATTCTCTTCAATTAACTTTATAAAAGCCTAAGTCCAGAAAAGCACCTGAAGCACATTTCAGTGAGATTTCTCTCACATAGTTACTCACACACTTAAAAATGACAGTGCATGTTTTACTTGCAGTAAACAGTACCTTTCTATGATGAATAATACCATTTAAATAAGTACTTTGAATAATTCCTTGGACTGACTAAAGGCAATCAGAGGTTTGGGTTTTTTTTCAAAAACAAAAATCAACCCCACTCAAGATGTCTCAGTTTTAATTTTTATTCAGCAAAGGAATATGTAAAAGTAGTAGCCATGTTGTTGGTAAAAGCAGTAGTGTAAAAATTTAGAAGCAAGAAATCAAGGATAGTCTGTGAGAAGAGAATTTCAACAGAAAGAATTGCTAAAGTGTAACAGCATTTCATTAAATGTGGTTAATCTGGAAAATATTTCAGTTGTTTTAGTATGACTCTATGAGACCATACTGATAAATTCAATGTCATTTATTTTACTGCAATTCCATGTAGGACAAGAAACTGGGGGAGGAGCTAAGAATTTCTAGTTTACAGAAGTTAAGAAACTGAGTTATCCTGGTAGCAGTAGTACACATACCAGAATAATTTCCTACTGTGTCAGAGTCCATGTTCTTCACTGATTTTTTTGGATTCAACTGAAAACTTAAAAAAATCATTCCATTTACAATATTAAAAGAAATATCCTATCATTTTCACCAGCCATTAAGAAATATGAGCAGCTCCTTCAGCTGAGCTTTTCAGAATTAGTGCAGAAACTGGGGCTGGAAATTGAATACTACTGATTTTATACTGATTCTGGAGAATCCCACCTTCTAAATTAGTAAGCTTTGGGAATTTTTCTTAATTAGACAAACTTCAAAGGCATTTTTGGCCTTCAATTGTCTTGGTGAAAAAATGTCCTTTTAATAGTAATAAATAACCTGCCAGTATTAAGTATTACCTGCCACTTAACTATATTGTACTTTGTGTGAGATGTTCAAGGTATTTTGGCAAAAGGAAAAGAATATATGAAATGTGCTCTTGTTCCTGCCTGCCATGCATAATTGTGCCATCACTGCTGGAACTCCTTTTGTATCAAATTCCAAAATATGAACAAAATAGTGAGATTATATATATCTTCTATTTAGCCTCATTACATACTCAAACACAAAATAAGCCCCCAAAATAGACAAAGCTATGTTTTTGCCTTGAAATTACTCCTATTCAGTTGAGTGTGATGTGATAAATGAGTCCCAGATGAGAGATCGGAAACTAGAAAGAATATACATAAAAAAATAAGATCAGTGAACTTCACACAGAGTTTTCAGAATTTAACTTCCACTTGCAAGGTCAACAATTAACTTAGGTGTCAAGTAACAGAATTTACACTATTATGATTAAGCAAACAGCCATCGCCCCAAGTGTTCTTTGTGGGATTCTCTAAAAAGGCAGAATTTTGGACATTGCTTTTTTTTGTTATCTAAGATAAAAACTACCCAGGCTGAGTTAATAAGCTGATCGGAAAACTAACTAACTAAATAAAATTAAGAATGTTAAACCTCACAGAATATCAAGATTGACAATTTATGCTATTCTTGTATGTAGTCAGCAAATGAACTGAAGTAAATTCATTAATAAACTATGAAATGCAGCATTCAAACTGCCAAAATTAAAACAAGAGGGAAAAAATCAGTAGCCACCACACTAAAGGACAGAATTAGTAATGTCCAGATAATAAGATTTACTTCAGAAGAACCAATATTACTTTTCTAAACAAAGTTCCAGCTTTACAAATGTTTCAGAATTTTTTGAAGGGGTCAACTAACATATTCATGAAGTTGTCCATTTGTTACAGTCTGCTTGGATGTCCTAAGGGCTTTTTACAAAGTCACTCCCAAAATTTCTTGTCAAAGGATATTGTGAATACAAGAAGTTCAAATGGGTTCAAGGGAGGAATTACTAAGTACTTGGAAGACAGATGTAATGGTAGGTGTCTGTCTTGGTCACAGCGATCATGAAGTGGCTGAGTTTAAAATTTTCAGCGTAGTGAGAAAAAAGGACAGCAGAGTTGCTACCCTGGACTTCAGGAGAGAAAACTTTAAGTTATTCAGGGAGTTTTTTAGCAAAGTACCCTAGGAATCTGCTTTTGAGGGCTTAAGAGTCTACAAGTGCTGGTCAGTCTTTAAGAATCACCTTTTAGAAGTACAGAATCAGGCAATTCCACTGTGCTGTAAGTCAAACAAATGGGGCAGAAGACCATCTTGGCTGAACAGGGAGCTCTTGGTGGACCTCAAGGGGAAAAAGAAACTATGATTTCTGGAAGCAAGGTAAGGCTTTGCAGGAAGAATACAGAGCTGTGATTCATTTATGCAGGGAGAAGACACCAAAGGCCGGAGCTAAATTAAGAGTTGAAACTAGCTAGCAAGAAGGGCTTTTTAAAGTATTTTAATAGCAAGAGGAGGTCTAAAGAAAACATTGGACTGTTACTTGTTGAAGATTATTATCTTACTAATAGGAATGAAGAAAAAGCAGAGGCATTCAATGCTTTTTTTGCCTCAATCTTTAATAATACTGATAGACTTTGGGCTACCCCGTCCTCTGAGTCAGACTACCATGAGTCTGGGAATAGTGACTTTCCATTTGTGAAAGGGAAATCGTAAGGGACCAGCTGTATCAGCTGAATGTTCACAAGTCCATGGAGCCTGATGAGATTCATCCCAGAGTTCTGAAGGAGCTAGTAGATGTTATGGTAGGACCCCTCTTGATCATCTACCAAAGGTCTTGGGAGTCTGGGGAGGTCCTTGCTGACTTGAAGCTATCCAGTGTTATTCTAATTCATAAAAAAGGCATGAAGGAAGATCCAGGGAAGTACAGACCTGTTAGCCTAACCTCAGTTCCTGGAAAAATTATACTGGGTACTACTGAAAGACATTTAAAGAATAATGCAATCATCAGGTACAGTCAACATGGGTTCACAAAGGGAATTCCCTGTTTAACGAATTTGAAATCCTTCTACTATAAGGTCACCCAGCTAGTGGATGAAGGGAAGGCAGTTGATGTAGTTTTTCTGGATTTTAGTAAGGCTTTTGATACTGCCGCAAGTTTTCCAACTGTGGGATGAGCAGGTTCACAGTGCGCTGAGTGAAGAACTGGCTGAAAGGCAGGGCTCAGAGGGTTGCAGTGGATGGGTTTACATCTGTCTGGCAGCCAGTCACCAGTGGTGT
>VYZM01016752.1:0-17757 GCA_013398915.1 Dromas ardeola
CTCGTGGCCCTTCTCTGGACACAATTCACCTAATAGTTGTCAAGGAACTCAAGGATGAAGCAGCTACGCCACTAGTTCTGGTATGCAACTTCTTGCTTAAAACTGCAACACAACAAATGTGACGTCAATTTTCTAAAAACACACTTGGGAAGCCTGGGATGTAATGCAGTGTTAAACCTAATGTCAGTACTGATAACTTAATAGCAACTATTATAAAAAACAGAATTAATGGATACCTAAAGTAAATTGGAGAAGTATCAACACGGAGCTCTGAACAATCAGAGTAGTCTGAAGACATAAGCACACATGCAGATAGGGGAAATCTCATTGACATTGTCAGAATTTCCTGACAGCCTCTGTTCAAGGCTTTTAAGAAAACTTAACAGCAATGGCACAGGAAGGAAGGTTCTTGCATGGATCAAAAACAAATGTAAAGACAGGGATAAATGTCCAGCTCTCGTTGTAGAGGGAGGTCACAAGTGGAAGGTATCTGCTTTTCACTGTATTCCTCAACAACCTATAAAAGAGTGTGAACTTTGGGGTCACAGCTTGCCTATCATTTTAAATTGCTCAGAGCAGCAAAGTCAAAGGCCAATTGTGAAGAATTACAGAAGTCTGATGATTGGCCAATAAAGTGGCAGATGAAATCTAACGTAGGAGTGCATATAGTGAAAAAAAAAATACAGGCTTCACCTGATAACTAAAAGGTTGATGAAAAGTTGATGAAAACACCAAGGCAACACTCATCAGAGGTCAAAAAAAGAAACCTGTATGTTAGGAATTACCAGAAACAAGAGAGAGCACTAAACAGAGCGTGTCATTATACCACTATGAAATGGGTTTACCCACACTCAGTGTGCAGGATCCAGTTGAATTGTAAAGCTTCAGAAAACGGCAGCGAGGACGACCAAAGGCATGGAATGGCTTTCACACAAAGAACAGGGAAAGCTGATAATATGCTTCTCCAGCATAAGACCATGCTTTATNCTACTAGATGAGAGATGAACTTAAAGAACTACTTAACATTAAGATCAGATTAGTCCCTTCACTGGAATGGTTCTGAACAGCCTCAGCGTAGTTGATAATGTACTCCTCCAGCATAAGACCATGCTTTATTACTTTGCTGAGTGAGTTGCCAACAGTATTACTGGCACAGAAGTATGGTTTTCAAAAGGAAAGCTGAGTTGATAAAATAGATGAATTATTTTCTTTCTTATTCTCTCACCTGCTGGAACAGTGGGAGAATTTTTGAACCAAAATTGTTGTAATTTTCACTTTTATTTGTAAAAAGTGCATTTTAAATCTTTTTATTTGGGTGGTAAAAAAAGAATAAATCCCTCTGCGCATTCAGAAGCCCAGCCTAACTTTTCCAAGAATCATCAAAACACTTTTGTTACATTCCTCAAGTCTCCTTTAAAATAATTGATTAGACAGTAAGCATAAAAAGTACATAATTATAATGCAAGAAAAATTTTACCTCAGCTTCCAACTTGAAACATTTTTCCTCCACAAAAGCTGATAAATTGCTATCAAACAATTTGATACTGCTTGTAATAAAACTCTAAACCTAAGGTGTGTAGATATAAATTGACAAATTTAACTGCATTTATATTAAAGCAATTTTCTGCCCATCAGAGAGATGAGAAAATTAATATATAAAACATTAACCTATAGTCAGAAACACTGTGCACTACAACTGAAATAAGGATTTTTTTGATGTTATCACTTACATTTTATTGCTTTCTCAAAACAAAAACGCTTACCAAAAATTACAATCACTGCATTTAGAGGAGGCTCATTAAAAGAATATATACTTTGAGGAAAATGATCCATGAATTATGGGGGTAGTCATGTTTACAAACCCTTAATCTTTCTTTTTATTTTTATTTGTTTCACTAGCCTGCAAGCAGCTCAGTGCATTTCCAGTGCAGCAGTCAGCAAACACTAGTACACCGTGTAGTATTAATGCTTTGTTCTGACCCTTGCTGTTGACCGAAATAAAGCTGACTTGGAGAAATTAAGCGTATTATTTTAGAAGCCTGATATATTCATCTTTTCTGCATAAAAAGCAGTTTGTTCCTTCTCTTTGCCAACCCTCCCTCACCCTTCATCTCTTCACATACTCTTCACACTGCAGAGCAGACAACTGAGGAGGGAATACGTCAGAGAAATGTAAAATCATGCATGGCGTGGCAGTGAATATGGAAGAGCTGTTTGTTCATTGTCTCTTCCACTACATGAACTAGGGGACATTAGACGAAACTTGCAGGTAGGAGTTACAAGAAAACATGGATTTTCAAAGGATGCACGGTCAAGGTGCAAAACCTTCAGGTCTTGGCCCAAAATTTTATGGATGCTAACAGTGTGAATGGGGGTTCAAAGGGAAGCTTGCGCAGATCCATGGACTCACTGAAGGATATAAAACACAGGAAAATCACTTTTGGCTCAGAAGGTCTCTACAACCACAAATCTGAAGGGTGTGACAGGATTCAAGGGGGGCATTACACACACTTGCCCAGTTCTTGTACATGTTCCCAGACACCTGATTTTAGCCACTCTTGGATTTCACACACCAAACTAGGCAGACTTTAACCACTGGAGCTGCCCTTACATTGCTGTTATGTTGATACTTCTTCCTACTTGTGCTTGACTGAGAAACGTGATTTTGTGGACAAGGTACCTTGTCTGCATCTTAGGAATGCTTGGGCACCACTCCTAATTTTTCCCTTGACCTTCCTCATCGCCAGACCTTCGACAGTTGCCATGAACATGTTAACTGTAGGGCTAAACACAGAGAGCTCTATGACTTATTTAATCCCGTTTTCTGCTGTCACTGGCAAAGATTATGGTACAACTCCTAAAAATAGAACAACGTTCCTATTAAAAAAACAGGACTTTGCTGCCTCTGCTCCCAGCGGGAGGTACTACAGATCCCCACTGCTCTGCTTAGGGGAACCTTCACCTCATTTCCAATTAAATCATATTGATGTAAAATTTTTGGATGTTTTTGCTCTCCTGGAAAAACCACACTTCAGTTTACACGGTTTGTGTTTCTCCTATGGATTTATTCCCCTATTTGTAGACAGTAATTATTTCCTCTTCCTGTTCTCCCCTGTACCCTAGTAGATTTTGTTTTGCTATGATGTCTTCAGTTTTTACAGGATCACAGCTGATCAGAAATACTTTGCTACTGGGATAACATAAGCATGCTCTCTCTCTCATATAAGAGCTTTCTTTTCCCCTGATCATCCTTGTGGCATCTCAGAGCAGAAAGACAAAACAAGCTGCTTGCTTTCTCTAAACCCATATCACACTATTGAGGATGGATGTCACAGGAGACCAGGCACTGCACCTTGTGATCCGAGACGTGGGCTTGGGAAACACCGATTCCACTCTGTTCATTCCCTCTTGAGCCGGCATCGAAGGGTAAAGGAAGGAAAGGTAAACACAGGGTGGCAAGGACATTTAGCTACCCGAGAGAGAATACGAAGGAGCTGAAGGCTATTTCGTCTTAGGTTTTAGCACTGCAGCATTTAACCTAACTTACAGTTAGGTGTTTCTTACAGTGTAAATTCCCTTTGTAATGATTTTACTGGATTACAGTAACTCAGTGATGAAGTATCACAATAATGGAACATAGCCTGCAGGTTCCCCCTGCTCTTCCCACCTGGCAATGGGTTTGTGGGCATGCAATACAACAATATATAGTAATACAAGACAACTCACTGTGCTGAAGTGTTCTTTAAAAGGATAGGAGCCAGAATAGAGGCAGATCCTTGGACAGACAAACAAGAGACATTTAGGCCTCGCGTTTCCTCGTAACCCCAGAACCACCCCCTGAAAGGGAACACAAAGTATTGGTTCACAGGCTTGTATTTTAAATTAACGCCACATATAATGAAACAAACAGTACACCCTAGAAAGATAATATATAATATAAATAAACCAGCCAGCTCCTTTATACTGTATGTGTGTGGAACAACAGCTTTCTAAAACTACATCTTCTAGTACCAATATAACATTTTGACAGGGTTTTAAAAACAAAGTGAACCCCAAGCACCCAGAGATTCACAGACACCACTATAACAACTGCACAAGTCTGTTAAGAGTAGGCAAATGTCTCATTGAATACGACTAAAAAGACTGAAAGGACTGCTAGACATTACCTGTAGTACTCATGTTTGTCTTTGGAATACATAAGCTGATCAATGCATGGCCTTTCATCTATTTTTTCTTCCCATGTTCCTTCTTTCCATCCTTCTGCATAGCCTTGTAGGACATAAATCTGTTCAATAAAGGGCCCACCTGACTCTGAGCAGAAGGCAAAGCAAAACATTTGTAAGCATGAAAAACCACACGATAAAGGTTGAAAATCTGCTAGAAATGCTAATATTCTCTCTTTTCCCTGTTTTCCTCATAAAAAAGGAAAGGAAGTTCTGTGTGAGTTAGAAAAGCTAAAATGGGTCAGGGAATGTGACAACCTGCTACTCCCGCCGAGCTATGTGTGATTTAATGTGCCAAACAGAACTGAACCACCATGGAAATGTAAATTCAAAAGCTGGGTAAAACACACTGTGAAGCAGAGGTTTTCAATGCTGCTATGGGAAGAGTGCCTCCAAGAAAATGTTAAGTAAAAGCCCTTCTTCCCCTAAATTTTAGGGTTTCTAAATGCTTTTTCCTGAAAGGTAAGGGACAATGATCCCTTCAAAGCTCTTTGCAGAGCTGTGGCATTTGGTGGCCTTTATTGCCTTTGCTGAAAAAGTCTGTGACACTGCTGCAGATTTTGGCATTTGGTGATTAGCTCAACGTGGCATTAAATCCTAAAGGAAACAACTTCACAGTTCCCATATTCTTAGGGAAAGCCTTTCTCTTATATACCATTGTGTACACAAAAAGCAGGGTAAGTGTTTTGAGTATGTGCAGCATCGATGCTGAAAAACTAAGTTCACCAAAGAACCCGCTGTACAGCTTTTCCTTTCCAACCTCCACAAAAAAGGTGGCTTGTCTGTATTTCAACAGAGAGCTGCAGGCTGCCTCTTTCTCCTTACAGAGTTGGGCAAAATTATGCAGAAGTATCTTTGACTTTAACCAGAGCTATTAACTGTCTTTCTCTGGGGTCCCTAGGAAGTCAAGGGACCAACAGTGCTACATCAAACGAGCTGGCAAATAACTGGGTTATCTGATCCTAGTGGTTTGTTACTCAGCACAATTCTTTCCCATCCCTCCTCTTGCCACTTTTTATTTCACATAGAAGGATAAAAGCACATATATAGATAAACCTGTGAATAAACCACTTAAAATGTTTAGTCAATTGTAGATTGTATGATTCCATACTCTACCTGCAAGGAACTGCTCATATTCAATGACAGGGATGTTCCTGTTGAGGCTTGGAAGATCGAAGAACTCAGACCAAGGGATCCGGACCTGAAGGATGTCAGGGCTCTGCCAATGATAAAGACGTCCCCAGGGAGGCAGAACTAACACCCAGTTTTCACTTTTCAGCAAGGTCTTTAGAAGGGAAGCAATGCGAATGTAGACATCTCTGCGAAGGTTGAACCCTTCAGGAGGATTTACATCATACAAAAGGTATCTGGGGAGAACAAAGCAATATATTACTTTGGGGAGTTTAAAACTTTTACACATTTTTTTTTACCCCACAATCATGTGGCACAACTCTATTCGGATGGAAACTGTTCCTCTTTCATGAGTCTGTGGTACTCAGAAGATGAAAGGGGATGAAGTAGGGGAAGGCAGAGCAGCGCATGCTGCAGGGGCTGGGGGAGCCACTGAGGTCTCCTCATGGGACATCATCAAGATGGCATATAGAATCGTAGAATGGTTAGAGTTGGAAGGGCCCTTAAAGATCACCTAGTTCCAACCCCCCTGCCATGGGCAGGGACACCTCCCACTAGTACAGGTTGCTCAACGCCCCATCCCAGCTGGCCTTGAACACTTACAGTGATGGGGCACCCACAGCTTCCCTGGGCAACCTGTTCCAGGGCGTCACCACCCTCACAGTAAAGAATTTCTTCCTGATAACTAATCCAAATCTAACCTCTTCCACTTTAAAACCATTACCCCTCATCCTATCACTATACATAAGAATCCTTATAAAGAGTCCTTCCCCGTTTTTCCTGTAGGCCCCCTTTAAGTACTGGAAGGCCACTATAAGGTCTCCTTGCAGCCTAGCCTTCTCCAGGCTGAACAACCTCAATTCTCTCAGCATGTCTTCATAGGAGAGGTGCTCCAGCCCTTTGATCATCTTTGTGGCCCTCCTCTGGACCCTCTCCAACAGGTCTATGTCCTTCTTGTGTGGGGGACTCCAGAGCTGGACACAGTACTCCAGGTGGGGTCTCATGAGAGCGGAGCAGAGGGGCAGAATCACCTCCCTCGACCTGCTGGCCACACTTCTTTTGATGCGGCACAGGGTATGGTTGGCTTTCTGGGCTGCAAGTGCACACTGCTGGCTCATGTTGAGCTTCTCATCCACCAACACCCCCAAGTCCTTCTCCTCAGCGTTGCTGTCAATCCATTCTCCACCCAACCTGTGTTTGTGCCTGTGATTGCCGCAACCCAGCTGTAGGACCTTGCACTTGGCCTGGATGAACTTCATGAGGTTTGCATGGGCCCATCTCTCAAGCCTATCAAGGTCCCTTTGGATGGCATCCCTTCCCTCCAGTGTGTTGGCCACACCACACAGCTTGGTATCATCAGCAAACTTGATGAGGGTGTACTCAATCCCACTGTTCATGTTGCCAACAAAGATATTAAACAGCACCAGTTCCAGTACTGACCCGAGGAACACCACTCGTCACTGATCACCACTTGGACGTCGAGCCATTGACAGCAACTCTTTGAGTGTGGACATACCACAAGCCTTTCCTGTGGTGGGGCAGGATGTGGGGGGCCAAGGAGCAAACCCCTTGGATGTCTTGCACTTCTTGAGGGTAATGTGGTGTGTGGTGAGAATGATGAAACCACCCACACATCACTCAGGCTAATTCCTGTGAGCTGAATATGAAGGTGGGAGGACACATTCAAGAGGGACAGGGGAAATGCGCACACATCACCTCCTGCAGGGCAGATGAGTGGGGGTCCCTCAGGCTACGGTCACAGCAGGAAAGCCACCAGACAGCTGCAGTGGCAGCATCTTCAAGAAATGACCCAAACAACACCAGGTGAAGAATGACCTTTACACGCCCACCAGCCAATGGCTCAGAGACACAGCAGGTTGCTGGTGCAGGGGACCCACCATCTCCCCACAGGACACCATGCAGGAGGCTGCGATGAGGGGAGGGTCCCCGGGGGAAGCAGGGTCTGACCCTGGCAGGCAGGACTGGCCTGGGGCAAGTGGGCCCGCGCTGGGCCAGGGGTGGAGTGAGGCTGCTGCCCAGGCATGGCCCTGCCGGGCCCATGGTGGCTGGGGGACGCCACCCCTCACCTGGTGCATGGCATGGCAGCGACGGTGGGCAGTGAGGAGGTGGCGTGGCCAGCGCGGAGGGCAGCGGGCAGCGGCTGGGCAGCAGCAAGCGGCAGGAGGGCGAGCGTGGCCAGGCCCAGCAGCAGCGGCAGCAGGTGGCGGACGGAGCCTTGTGGCGCCATCCCTGCGCCGCGCCACGTCCGGGGCGGCCCCAGCAGCGGCCCAGCCCCTCGGTGCCCAGGTGGGAAGCAGTGGCCACGGGGTCCCCAGCGTGGCTCCGTCAGAAGAGGCCCGCGGTCAGGGGCTGGAGGCTGGCACCTAAGAGCCGGTTCAGGTCCTCCAGGATCTCCACCTCTTTCTGGTACATCTGCGGGAGGAGGGCGAAGGAGAGATGTCATGGTCAGCGCCGCTGGCACTGTGCTCCACGGTTGGGCTAGCGGGGTCTCAGCGCCTGCTGACACTGGCATCAACACCAGCCACAGCCCTGCTGAGCCACCCACCCGGCCAGCTGTACCCATGGGTTCCCTGCCACAGGGGTGCGAGACAGGGAGATGCTTTCCACCTGGGTACGACCTGACACAGGCTGGACACCGCACTCCTTCCCCAGCTCCAGGGCACTGCCGTACCTGTTGCCACTCGCGTTTTGTGTTGTGCTGATAGCCAAGCAAATGGCACAACCCGTGGGCTGCTGTCACCTGTGTGAAGAGGCAAGAGCAAATCACATACATTACAAACTTAACCCGAATGCCAGCAGCTTGCCTTCGCAGACAGCCCTGGCACCAGTGCCACAGTCTGTCCGACACGAACCGGGGGATGGGGGTGACCAGGGCTAAACCCCTACCAGATCATTTGCCATTTTGCTAGAACCCACAGGGAAACGCCAGTTACTCTGTATGCAAAACGACAAAGATCAGGTAGTGTCCGAATTCACCAGTTTTTAAAACGCAGATTTAATCTTTCAGGGTAAGCTGTGAGATCATCGCCTCCTTGTTTAGGCCGGCCGGGCTAGGAAAGCGGCAGCCATTACCCTGTCCTTGCGGGACACCCTACGGCTGTCCCTCCCTGCAGCGTAGGCCCAGGGGGACGGCTGACCGCAGAGGGCCGCGCAGCCCGCGGCGGGACTCACCGCCAGGACGCTGTCGAAGTCCTCCCCGGTGGCGCAGCACTGCTGGTGGATGTACTCCACCCCGAGGAAGATGTCCCCCAAGTTGTACTCGTCGCGGTAGCGCGGCCGCGGCAGCTCCCCCGCCGCCACCTGGTGGAAGGGGAAGGAGAGGACGTCGGTGGGCTCCAAGCGCTGCCGGTAAGCGCCGTTGAGACGCCGCATCAGCCGATTGCTAGCGCAGACCAGCCCCACATCGAAGCGAGAGACGCCCAGAGCGGCCCGTAGGGCGCACACGGCGCGACGGAGCGGGGCTCGACGGACTAGCACAACCCGCTGAGCGTTCCGTAGCGCCACACTCATGATAATAATGATGGCGGCGGGACGCCGCTGCGGCCCCGCCCCGCCTGCGCGGCCCCGCCCCACCTTCCCGTCCGCCCCGCCTTTCCCGTCCGCCCCGCCCCCCCCAGCGGAGGAAAGGCGACGGTCGCCATGAACAGCGGGGGATCTTTCCGTGGATCGTCTGGTTTTCCGCCGTCCTTGCGTTTCGGGCAGGCCGCCGTCTTTGGGCAGGGTGGTGCCGCCGCCGGCCTTCCCTTCACTCCCGGACCCGCCGCTGCCTTCGGGCCGCTCTACGGCCTAGGCCAGGCACCGGGCTTCGCGGCGGCGGCGGCGGCCAGCAGCGGGGCCCCGGCGGGCAACGCAGGGTTCAGCTTCAAGCCACCCACCAACCTGGGCAGCTTCCCGGGGTCAGGTGAGGTTCCGGGCGGCGGCGGGGCCTTCGCGGCGCCCGAGTTCCGCTTCAAGGCGCCTGAGAGTGCCGCCGCCTTCAAACCGCTGGCGAGCGGCGAGGCGGAGAAGGGCCCGGCCGCCTCCGCCGCCTTCACCTTCTCGCCGCCCTTCGGCTTCGCGCCCGAGGCAGGCCCGGAGGCGGCGGGGCCATTCTCCTTTTCGCGTCCCGCCGCTGCCCTGTGCCGGCCGGAGGAGAAGGGCCCGCGACCACTCTTCGAGGAGCCGGGGGAGCCGACGCCCAAGGGCCTGAAGCGGAAGGAGGAGCGGGAGCGCTCGCCGCGGCGGGCGGCAGCGGGCGGGCGGACGGCAGTGGCACCGCCGGAGAAGCGGGCGGTGCTGCTGAGCCGCCCCCGCGGCGGCGCGCTCTTCGGCCGCACGCTGCAGGAGGTGCTGCGCAGCCACGGCCGCGGGCACCGCGACCGCGGAGACGCCGCCGAGGCCGAGCGGGGACCCGCCGAGGAGCCGCCGCCGGCCGAGCCCCGAGAGCCCCCCCGGGAAGGGAGGCTGGGGCGGGGAAGCCCTGTGACAGCCCGCCAGCTGTGTGTCACCCCGCTGAGGTGGCTATCTCTCTGTCTTTACAGATGCCACTCCTGTGACACCCGCCCGCAGGGCTCAGGGCAGTGAGAGCACGGAGGGGCTGGGGGGCCTGTCACCCGGTGAGCTGACAGCCATCCAGTGCAAGAACATTCCTGATTACCTCAATGACAGGACGGTGCTGGAGAAGCACTTTGGCCAGTTTGTAAAAGTTCGACGGATCATGACCAGGCGCAATAAAAAAATGGCTATTCTCCACTTTTTTGATCACGTGAGTGTCAGAAGCGGTTAGCATTTGTGCAGGCTTAAACCTGAGTGCTTGGGATAGGTCCAGCTCTAGTGACAACCATACCGCTGTTTGGTAACACAGTGTATTTTTCCTCTGGGGGAGAGCTTTGTATTGTGGGCGTGTATAACAGACAGGGACAGAGTGTACTGAGATGCACCTAAAATGTGGTAGCTGCTGGAGCTCTGCCTGGCTTTGGCTGATAGTATCTAGCCCAAAGACGTAATAGATCTTCCCAGTTTGTTGTCACATGTCACCAAGACCTGAACTATATATGCTGCTGCATTCATGCTTAGGCTCGGCAGCACCAAGGGCATGGTGAGCTTGTGCCATCTTTGTAGGGTGACCTGCTTGCTGGAAATACTGCCGTTATGTCAGTGCCGAGGTGTGTTGAGGAGCCACTGTGTTGAGCCACTTTGGAAACTGCACGTTCTGTTTCTGCTTTGTGCTTAAAAACACATCTTCAGTCTCTAAGCTGGCTGTAGCAAAAAGCAGTGATTTTTATGGAAACCTGCCCAGTCCTGCTGGTTCCTTGTAGGTCTTAAGTGAGAGCTTAAAATGCAGTAACCAGAATTTTATGGAAAGTGGTAAATGTTTCTCTGGCAAAAACAGCACTGTGTGTTTTGTTGTGGTGTTGCTAACAGGTTTTCATACTCTGCTTTTATTTTCTTTCAGGCCTCTGCAGCTCTTGCCAGAAAAAAAGCAAAATTGTTGCACAAGGACATAGTAACATTTTGGCAAAAGAAGAAAACAAGTAAGTCTCTGTTTCCAGATGTGACTACTGCATGATACATAAATGGTTTGGCATCTGCTCTGTTCTTGTTTTCTGATATACTGAGATCGATACAAAGGTGATCTCCACAGCAGGAATGTTACAGTTCCAGAAGTATGATAGTTCTCTTTGACTTTTGATAATCAGACTGTACTCTTTGCACAGAGCTTCTGGGAGCATTGGAAGTTATTCTTTACAGAAGCATAAAAATAGTTCTGTGTTCTATATGATGTCGTGGCTAGCTCTGTCTGACAAAGGCTAATGGAGAATATGCAGAGGAGGGGGAAAAGAACAGGATGAAGCATGTAATGGCTTCCAGAATAATTCTCAAACTTTAACAGCCTATGACTCGGGAACCCTGGAAGCCAGAAGGGGTGTCTTAGCCCTTGGAGAATTTTTCTCTTGTGAAGTTAGCCAGTTGCTTTTGTAAGCTGTGTAAACTTCCAGCGTCCACAGTACTATCCTCTGGGATTGAGCAAGTTTTAAGTGAGTGACTGCAAATCACAGTCGAAAATTGCACTGTTTCTTTCTTAAATTTCTGTTGTCTAAAACTTTGTTTGATCTGAGCCAAAATGCTGTTTCAGCTGTACGAAAGAGCTGAAGACACTTGAAATGCCAGTGTAGTTTTACAAGAGAATTTAGAAACCATTCATGCAGCCACTCAAGAAGAATACAGTGATGTTAATTTTGTGCTCCTATGTAGAAGTAGGATGTTCTTTGGGGATGTAAGAAAAACCAGTTTCAAATGTCTCGCTGCCTGCTTCAGAGCATGGGCTAAGATGTGGGCTTCCAGCTTTCAGGAAAGTGTCCTGAGAAGTTAAGGAGTACCTTGGAGTGAGCGTCTGTGTTGCTGTTCTGCGTATCTGTGCTTCCCTTTCTTTAGCTTTATGAACGTTGCATGTGTATCTCTTGAGATCCTAGCCTGGGGATACACTTCAGCTGTCAGCAAATGAATGGTCCATCACAGCTTTGACCAACCACAAACTTGCCTTCCAGAAAATGAAGAATTGCAGAGTTGTCTTCCTGAGAATTGACATCTTGAAGCAGCAACTATAGGGGTGCCTGTTCACCTTTGTCATTTTATTGTGGTGGTAACTCTATAGAAACCTGAATAGTAGTACTCTAAAATAACTAATCTGAGAGAATTTAAGAAATCCAACTGGTTGAAAACTTATTCCTGGGAGAAGAAATTCTCCCTTCCTGCAAGATGTAGATGAGAAGGCATGCCAACCTTAGTCTAAGCTCGGGTATGTGAAATAAATAATTGAAATGCTTCATCAGGAGCACTGGAGATTGTGGTTTACATAGATGAAATGTATTTCATATCCTGTAGAGAGATGTGACTTGTGGATTATATCCCAAACCTGAGAGAACTTAAATTTGGATGATGATCAGACTTCATTTACCGACTATCTGCTGACCAATTATAGCTATTGCGAAGTGGTATTTTATTGAAAAATACTTAATTTTTATAGAACAGTGAAGCTGACTAGCAATTGGTAGACTTACTCGGTAAAGCTTCTAGTGCAAGTTGTCCCGGAAGTTTTGCATTCATGTACTGTGACTCCTAGTTTTATTTCCTAATAGTATTTTTTTTAAAACGAACTGCTCGCCACCACCCCCATGGAGAAAAAAAGAGTTGTTGCTTAACCTATTTGGCAAGTACCTGGCTTCATATTTACATGCCACTTCAGGTCCAGCAAAAAGAGAATTTTCATCCAAGGAGAAGAAAGCAGGTGAAGATGAAGGAAGGCAAAGCAGTGAAGAGCAAAACTATCAGCATTCCCCTCTTCGAAAACCTTTAATAAGATCCTCTGCCAGCAGTGTCATGCCTGGTAAAAGGTACGTCTGCTCCCCTGGGAATCCATCTGGCAGGAAACAGGGTGCATGGGAAAAAAGGATGATCAGTGTGTGCCAAATAGTCACGTTCTT
The DNA here is from genome assembly GCA_013398915.1 of Dromas ardeola. NCBI lineage: Eukaryota > Metazoa > Chordata > Aves > Charadriiformes > Dromadidae > Dromas > Dromas ardeola. The sequence goes on from VYZM01016752.1 coordinate 12,839, forward strand.
ATCGGGGAGTGTGCTTCCCTCATCTCTTCTGGTTTGTCTGAATTACAAGCTCATGGGTCTCACACTTTGTCAGAAAGATACTTCTAACTGCTTATTAAGACATTTTGCTTTGGTCTGTGTATTTCTTTTGAATATTTTGTTCATAACAACATGAGCAACAACACCTGCAATAGTGAGGCATTAACTCTCAGTAATAGATTTAGCTCATAACACCTTTAGTATGTCGATACTTACTCTGTTTATCTGATATGTTGCCTTGCGAACAAAATATTCTAAGCAGAGACATTGACAACCTAAAGAGCAGTGAACTGATTAAGGCTGGGGCATGCATTAGTTTATCATTGATAAAAAATCTTCTATTTTTAGTTCTCCGGCAAAGAAGCCTGGTCTTCGAAAGGCACTGCAGTTTGAAGCAGATCTGTTTGATTCTAGTTCTGAAGGGCAGAGCTCGGAGTCCTTGGGAGCTTCATTGTCATCTCTTGGTAATCTGGTAGGATTAGTGGCCGAGACATCTGAAGAAAGATACCGTCTTTTGGACCAAAGGGACAAAATCATGAGACAAGGTTATTACACGAATTAACAAGTGTAACATCTGCTTCTCTGCTGGAAAGAAATAAGTGTTTGGTGTCTGTTGCAAAGCTGTTGTGGTATTATGGAAATGCCTTTAAAGAGAGAGTTTAACATAGACCATTCTGTAAAATACTCTTCTATTGTACATATATACATTAATTTCTTGCAGAACATGCAAAAATCTGTTTTACTTATTACACATGCATATTTTGTGTGGAAAGTGAATAGCAGACTGTCATCTTCTGTGAAGGAGGCCATGTAGGGAGATTTGCATCCCTGCAGGCTCTTTGAAGAAAGCTACCCAAAGCGTCATTGTGTTTCACTAAATTCAAAATGCTACACAGCTGATAATTATTTCAAGAAATGGCCCTTTGTTTAACAGTACTGGGTTGTAAAGCTTTCCATCCTGTTCTCAACATTTCAAAGCTCACCCTACTTTTAATTTAAGATCTTAAGTTTAATATCGGCAAACAGGTTTCTCATCCACTTGATGTGGAATTGTGAAATTGCCAGTGCTTAGTTAGGACACAAAACATTGGGTGTCGTTTAGAGTCTTCAATCTTTTCAGCAAAACTCTCAATATCTGAGTAGGACGGTAGGAGAAACTTCCCCAAAGGAGTGGTGCAACCCTGGGACAGGTCCCAGAGTGGGGGGGGAACCCCATTCTTGTGCATTTCTGGCTGCGCCAAGGTGTGGGTACAGCCTTGCTCTGAGTAGATGTATGATGGGAATCTCTCTAGAGACCTTTTTCCACCAGCTTTTTTGTGAACTGTTGCCCTAGGAATGTACTTCTTGACATCCATCCATTGACCAACATACAGACTCCAGCTAGGCATCTGGCATGCTTAGGGCTGTGTTGGCACATCAGAGTAATAGTTTGTCATGAAAACAAACCCAAGAGATGCTTAGTGTTTGTTCAATTTTACTTATTTCTTTTAGCTCGAATAAAAAGGACTGATCTTGGCAAAGCAAAAACTGTTGTTGGCACTTGCCCAGACATGTGTCCTGAAAAGGAGCGCTACATGAGGGAGACAAGAAACCAGCTCAGTATCTTTGAATTGCTTCTAGGATCTGACAAGGTATGCGCCCTCTGTATGCAGGGGTTTGTTGTTCCCAGAACATGTTTGCTTGCTGCTTATATATAAAGCTGTCAGTGTTGTTTAGTTGATTAGAGGGTTAATTCTGCTGGAAAAATTCTGGAGGCCATTTCATTAATGTCTTTCAATTCCCTGTTGTAAAGCAAGAACGTTAGATAATTGCTTTTTCACTCTAAGTCGTGTCTTTTATTTAGCTACAGAGAGGCTTTTAGAACTATAGTTCTAAAACTATAGGGCAGCAGTATATATATTGTCTTGAATGTTATGAGATTGAGGCTTAAGTCAACACTTAGGGTCCTACCATAAAAGAAAATAAAATACATTTGCTATCATAGCAGAATGGATGTGGGTTGTGTGAACAGTAGAGAAACTCCTTTAATAGTCTGCCACTTGCTAAAGTAAAGGCATGGATGGGATGAAATCCTCTATACTCCTTAAAAGTTGTACATACTCCTTAGACTTTAATTCTTTTCTGCACTTCTCGCAGGTTGATCATGCAGCAGCAATCAAGGAATATAGCAGGTCTTCAGCAGATCAGGAGGAACCTTTGCCCCATGAATTGAGACCCTCTGAGGTGTTGAGCATGACCATGGACTATTTAGTGACAAACATCATGGATCAAGGAGAAGGAAACTACCGAGAATGGTATGACTTTGTTTGGAACAGAACTCGTGGAATAAGAAAGGTGAGCACTAGCAGAGGAAACGTTTGATGATAAAAAGCAAAAGATCACACAATGCTGTAAAAAGTGAAGCAAAAAGCAGCAGTAATTCAAATGTTTTGAATTGCAAAGCGACTCAAAGCACAGTTGAAATGAGTTTTCCAAAGGTAGTGCCAGATGACTATGCTCTTCAACTGTATTTTAAAAATACATGCAATGCTTTTTTTTATCATTCTGGTTAGGATATAACCCAGCAACATCTCTGCAACCCGCTGATGGTGTCTCTGATTGAGAAGTGCACTCGCTTTCACATCCATTGTGCTCACCACTTGTGTGAAGAGCCTATGTCCTCCTTTGATGCCAAAATCAACAATGAGAACATGACTAAATGCCTGCAGAGCTTGAAGGAGATGTATCAGGACTTGGCTAACAAGGGGATTTACTGCAAGAGTGAAGCAGAGTTCAGAGGTTATAATGTCTTGCTGAATCTCAACAAGGGTGATATTCTCAGGTGGGAACAACAGATATCACTTGTTTTTTCTCTTTGCCTCTGGGAAGAACTGAGATTAGGATTTAAGTCCAGACAAATTGTAAAGCAAGCAAAGAGCTTAGTTGCAAATTTTTTTGTCAAAGAAAGTGTACCATAGTAATGTTTTATTTGAATTTTTCAATAGGTCATGTTAAAAAGTGTATTTTTTTAAGAAAAGAAAAAAAAAAGCTTTGTTTTATCTCCTTGGGTAACTCCGCAGGCAGTAAAAATAAAAAAAACCAAAACCAACCAAACAAAAAGGAAATTACATCCTCACTGTTCTCAATCAGGGAAAATTTTTTTCTCTTCACGGAGGGTAGCTAAGCTTCACTGCTCTATCTGCAGTAGGACCAAGCAAAAACCGTTTTGTGGACAGAGTCATACTTGGCTTTTCTGGTCAATCTCTTACTGTCTTCCTCCCGTAGATGTTGGGGTGATGTACCTAAATAATAACATGCCGATTACGCAAGCATCATCAGAAGGTTAATTATCAGTAAATAATGCTGCAAATTTAATTCACAGCTGTTTGCTTTGGACAGGAGTTGCACGTCTTTCTTAGAGCTCCTAATTTTAATTCTGTTTTGTTACAGGTTGATATTGAATTGTGATTGTTAATATTGAAGCAAAAGGGTTATCTCTGTCTTTTGTCTCCACAGAGAAGTACAGCAGTTTCATCCAGAGGTTAGAAACTCTCCTGAAGTTAGATTTGCAGTTCAAGCTTTTGCTGCATTAAACAGCAACAACTTTGTGAGGTTTTTCAAGTTAGTGCAAGCAGCTTCCTATCTGAATGCCTGTCTCTTACATTGTTATTTCAACCAGGTGAGGAAAAGGCAGATGGGTATTTTTTTAAAGTGTTAATCAGTAAAACAGTCTGGGACTTCTGGGAGGAAATCTTCTTATCAGAAAACTTGGTAGATTTTTAGCCTTAAAAATAATCTTATTCTTGCTTTTTCAGAAGCGTTTAAAACTTATGAAGAGTTTTCTGCCATGTTATAAAAGGCAAATACTAGAATGCTCTTCTCAGCATTTTTTTCCCATAACTGTGTACAAATACATATTATTTCCCCTGAAAATGATTGGGAAGCAGAGAAGGAGGCATGAGACTTTTGCAAAGGAAATATCAACCTGCACTTTCAGAAGCCCTTGCAAGCTTTTTCTTCTGCATAAGAATTGCAAAGGGATATGCTCAAAATGCGCAGCATTGAAGACTAGCAGAAACTAGAAAGCAAGTGCATAGAATTTAAAAGTAAAGTTAAATCTGCATAGTTGTTTGTGGATATTTGATGACAAAGTACTGATTTCTTTTAAATGTGATTGTCACGTGGTGGTGAGGCATTGGAACAGGTTGCCCAGGGAAGCTATGGATGCCCCATCCCTGGAAGTGTTCAAGACCAGGCTGGATGGGGCGTTAAGCAACCTGGTCTAGTTGGAGGTGTCCCTGCCCATAGCAGGGGAGTTAGAACTAACTAGATGATCTTTAAGGTCCCTTCCAACCTAAACCATTCTATGATTCATGTTTATAGTACATTTTGGGGTCTTTAACTTAATACTTACGTGGTTTTTGTTTTATTTCACCCCAGATTCGTAAAGATGCTCTCAAATCTCTCAATATTGCATACACTGTGAGCACCCAAAGATGTACAGTGTTTCCCTTGGATCACCTGGTCCACATGCTACTGTTCAAAGATTGTGAGGAAGCAACCGATTTTATAAGTTATTACGGTCTGAGTGTATCTGATGGGTAAGTGTGAGGAAAAGGGTGTCTGTGCCTTAAGATGCCTCGTGGGGTTAGACCAGTGTTATGCGAAGTGTTAATGTGGATCAGCTGCTCTTGCAGTGTGCAGTGAGAAAAAGAACAGGTAAAGGGTAGGGGCTGGGCTCTGTAAGCGAAGCACTAAGATAGTGATGGGTGCAAATTTTAATAATATGTTCTATTTTTATTGGTGTTGTTATGATAAGTTAATTTTGCATCTTTCCCTAGAGAACTGGGGCTTGTATCCCTGTAACTACCGTGACTTCCCACAATAGCTTTTTTGCACTTGCACATCTTTTTTTTTTTTTT
>VYZM01016753.1:3470-49132 GCA_013398915.1 Dromas ardeola
TATGAATATTAATATAGCATTTAAATTGATATTTTATTATACACAAGTCAAGAAATTCACAGTTAATTTTTCCCACTACAACCTTATCTTCATCCCCCCGCGTGCATGCACTGGCAGTGAAGGACTTTATTTTACAATTACACCACATGAATACATAAATATTAAAAAAGAAAAAGAAAAAAAGAATAAAGTTATATTTAAAAGATTAATTACAGAGCAGCTCTGCTGGTTGCCTTAAGTTAAAAGCAGGAATCGCAGTGGTACAAATAAGCCAAAAAATTAACTATTAAACACCTAATAGAGTATGAACAATTCTGTGTCAACAGAATACTGACTTTCCTTTGCCCATTGTGGTCACTGGCATAGTGGAGAGAACAGTCTGTCTTTGCTTGTGTTGAAAACTAATGCGTGGTAACAGATGTTCCTCTTCAGGAGTCCATGAACCAGGGGACTTCATGTAAAATACAGTGGAGTTGCATTGCGGTCATGTTTAGAAATCATGGATATTACCATATATGTATAATTAGAAGTTATTAATATTACATTTGTACGGCAAGTAAGTAGATTACATTGCTGTTTTAGTTTAGCAGTAGGTTAAGTGGGTTGGCTGAAGTCATGAAGTGAAGCTACATAAAATTCTTGTGATCGGGAGTTGAGAATTCATTACTTCTGTTTGTTTATTTGCATTGACATATGATTTCTAAATTGACATAAAAATTAAAAATTGTGATGATAGATTATGATAAACTTATGTAACTAGTATGATGCTTTCCAAAGTTTGGGAGAAATTCCCAGATGATCTTCAATTTTCATTGTTCCAGACTTCATCAGGTTTATCAGTTGTGCAACATTACAGTGATGGGGATTTGCTGAATCTATTTTTCATTCTCTCTGCTTAACTACTTAATAATGAGTGTGGGTTACTACAGGATTGGCAGTATTCATATGGAAGTCAATGGCAGAGCTGCCATAGATTTCACTAGTAGGTAACTCTCGTATGAGAGGAATTGTGTGCTGCGTCAGACGAATCTGAGGCAGCTCTGACCTATCTGAACACTCAGGATCGGGCCAACTAAGAATCCGTAGATGCGCACGCGTGTGCGTATCCTCAATATTCGGAAGGGCAGATCACTCTCCAGAATACTCCAACTCTCTCTTCATCTGCTTGCTCTGGACAGCTCTATACTGAACATGGATTTAGGATTTGGTAAAGTCTCTCAGGGCTAATGATCCAGACAAGAGCAGAGTAAGGAAAAAGCATGATAAGATATTATTTACCATTTGAAGGCAGAAAGCACTTTCCGGTTTTGAAGTTCAATGTCTAAATTCTGCTCAGTGAAGCATAGTAAAAATGGGGGAAGAATGTGGCCCATAATTAATTTTATATTATCTAGGCTTAAAAAAACTGGGAATATTAGTCTTAAGAATAAAAGCTGTACATGCAACCTACTGTTTTCTTTTTCTTTTTCCTTTTTACCCTTCTGCCCCTCCAAATACTCCCTTTTCCTTCAAACGGACAAACAGAAATCTATAAATGCAAACATCTGCAGTGAGATCAAGTAAAAGATGTTTCAGCCCAAAGTGTTATTTTCTGACAACGTCGCAACAAGAATGGAAGTACCATCTCAGCCCTAACTTCAACGTTGCCACAGCTGCGACACTGTAATTACCAGTTTTTAAGCTTTGTCTGGGGGAACAGTTTTGAAGCCTACAGCATGCCAGGCTTAAAACTTTTCCAAATGAGGCAGAGAGGGTTTCTTCATGTTTGGCTTGCTGAGGACCACTTGCAGTTCTGGTGGCTACAGAAGTCCAGAGGGGGAAAAAACCACTTTGCATTAAAAAGTGTGTGTGTACTTTATATGTGTGTGTGTACTAATTACGTATACGTGTGTATGTATGTTAGATGTGTATATGTATATTTGACCATTTGGAATCACTAGCTTCTCTTATTTTGGTGGAGCGTTACTGAATCTTCCCATGCCTTCAAGCCGAATATGCTTAACTGTGACTAAAGTATAACCTTGACTTTAAAAAGATTATTAAAAAGTTTTTGTCTGTCAAATGCCTCGGTTAAGTGTTCAATTACATAATAACACCTATCTCAGGATAGGCCCATTTCATGCACTTTCTGAAAAAATTATTCTGTTCTTCTGAGTCCTACTTTAAATATTTCCCTTTAATTATAAGTGTATGATTTCAGGTTAGAGCTAAGCTAAATTACTGCCTTTCCATTTGGAGATGTACTACAGTGAAAATAGAACATTGTGGCAGTATAAAATGTTGCCCCTGAGACCAAGTCTTATATAGTTTGGTGTGTCCATGCATCTCTAAATTTAAAATGAGTTAATTTAATGCATGCTTAGGGCTTTAGTCCTTGCCCTCCAGTCCCTACTGTAACATGCGTCTGTGTGCAAAGGGGAATGAGGTTAAAAAGGGTAGAAAAGGAGCCTGCAAGAAGGCTCTTCTGAATGCCAGAGCTGAGGGCTGAAGTATGCCGGCTGCTGTAACTTTTGTTAGTCGAACTGCTTGGGGTATAAAGTGGGAAGCAGGCATGTGCTCCGTTCCTGCAAAATAATATCACACGCGTACTTTCAGCAATGTACAGTGTTGTCTTTCCGAGCAGCAGAGAGGGAGGTGTCATTTCTGTAAACTAAACAGGTATTTGACAATCTCGCGTTGTTTCACTTCATTGACACGGCTTATGTGTGAAACATGGGGTAATAAACTCTGTCCGCTGTATTGAATGAGGACAGAAATGTACTCAGTCGAGAAGTGCTGTGCTTTTGGAGTGGAAGCATACAAATGTTGGTGATCGCTAGTGCTCCTTGCTAATTTTTAGGACAGTGGAACCGTTTGGTTTCTTTTTATGTTTTTGTGTTTTCTTTCTATAAAGAGAAGTGTCAAAATAGAGTGGATATTTGTGTAGTTGTCCCCCTGGACTACTTTATGCAGAAAAGGCTGCATTAAGTTTTTGAGAAAGTTTTTGTTTTAAATGCAAATGATTTGTCAACATTAAGGAGACTCTGCTTTCTGTAAGGCTGCAGTATGAAGGCCTCAGAGAGAGGGAATGCCACCAACCCAATCTTTTGGGTTTTGCCACTGGAGAGTTGAGCTGCTCGCTCTTTTGTTTGGGTATTTTTGAGTTTTGTTTCTTTGTTTTTCTCTTTTGTTGATCCCTGTGCTCCTGGTGGCTGCAGGCTTGAAAAGCTGATGTTATTGGAGCAGCCCTACAAAAAAACAATAAAGCATGTTATGTGTTAAGTCAGCAAATTCCTATCTGTCTGCAATGGATATTTTAAAGAGTTCTGCATTTAAAAAAAAAAAAAATAATGCATAGCTTTAAACATAAATTTTTGTGATTAAAGAAAGATTTTTGTTTTTAAGGAGGCAAGAAATATGAAATGTGCTGTGGCGTGCGGACCCCAGTCCTTTCGTGCAACTTTGAGAGCACGGAGGTGTTCTGAGGTAGCAGCTGAGGATTCCCTCCATAGATCTGTGTGCCTGTCTTTTTTTAATTATATGGTCTTGCCCGGGAAGATGANTGGCCCATAATTAATTTTATATTATCTAGGCTTAAAAAAACTGGGAATATTAGTCTTAAGAATAAAAGCTGTACATGCAACCTACTGTTTTCTTTTTCTTTTTCCTTTTTACCCTTCTGCCCCTCCAAATACTCCCTTTTCCTTCAAACGGACAAACAGAAATCTATAAATGCAAACATCTGCAGTGAGATCAAGTAAAAGATGTTTCAGCCCAAAGTGTTATTTTCTGACAACGTCGCAACAAGAATGGAAGTACCATCTCAGCCCTAACTTCAACGTTGCCACAGCTGCGACACTGTAATTACCAGTTTTTAAGCTTTGTCTGGGGGAACAGTTTTGAAGCCTACAGCATGCCAGGCTTAAAACTTTTCCAAATGAGGCAGAGAGGGTTTCTTCATGTCTGGCTTGCTGAGGACCACTTGCAGTTCTGGTGGCTACAGAAGTCCAGAGGGGGAAAAAACCACTTTGCATTAAAAAGTGTGTGTGTACTTTATATGTGTGTGTGTACTAATTACGTATACGTGTGTATGTATGTTAGATGTGTATATGTATATTTGACCATTTGGAATCACTAGCTTCTCTTATTTTGGTGGAGCGTTACTGAATCTTCCCATGCCTTCAAGCCGAATATGCTTAACTGTGACTAAAGTATAACCTTGACTTTAAAAAGATTATTAAAAAGTTTTTGTCTGTCAAATGCCTCGGTTAAGTGTTCAATTACATAATAACACCTATCTCAGGATAGGCCCATTTCATGCACTTTCTGAAAAAATTATTCTGTTCTTCTGAGTCCTACTTTAAATATTTCCCTTTAATTATAAGTGTATGATTTCAGGTTAGAGCTAAGCTAAATTACTGCCTTTCCATTTGGAGATGTACTACAGTGAAAATAGAACATTGTGGCAGTATAAAATGTTGCCCCTGAGACCAAGTCTTATATAGTTTGGTGTGTCCATGCATCTCTAAATTTAAAATGAGTTAATTTAATGCATGCTTAGGGCTTTAGTCCTTGCCCTCCAGTCCCTACTGTAACATGCGTCTGTGTGCAAAGGGGAATGAGGTTAAAAAGGGTAGAAAAGAAGCCTGCAAGAAGGCTCTTCTGAATGCCAGAGCTGAGGGCTGAAGTATGCCGGCTGCTGTAACTTTTGTTAGTCGAACTGCTTGGGGTATAAAGTGGGAAGCAGGCATGTGCTCCGTTCCTGCAAAATAATATCACACGCGTACTTTCAGCAATGTACAGTGTTGTCTTTCCGAGCAGCAGAGAGGGAGGTGTCATTTCTGTAAACTAAACAGGTATTTGACAATCTCGCGTTGTTTCACTTCATTGACACGGCTTATGTGTGAAACATGGGGTAATAAACTCTGTCCGCTGTATTGAATGAGGACAGAAATGTACTCAGTCGAGAAGTGCTGTGCTTTTGGAGTGGAAGCATACAAATGTTGGTGATCGCTAGTGCTCCTTGCTAATTTTTAGGACAGTGGAACCGTTTGGTTTCTTTTTATGTTTTTGTGTTTTCTTTCTATAAAGAGAAGTGTCAAAATAGAGTGGATATTTGTGTAGTTGTCCCCCTGGACTACTTTATGCAGAAAAGGCTGCATTAAGTTTTTGAGAAAGTTTTTGTTTTAAATGCAAATGATTTGTCAACATTAAGGAGACTCTGCTTTCTGTAAGGCTGCAGTATGAAGGCCTCAGAGAGAGGGAATGCCACCAACCCAATCTTTTGGGTTTTGCCACTGGAGAGTTGAGCTGCTCGCTCTTTTGTTTGGGTATTTTTGAGTTTTGTTTCTTTGTTTTTCTCTTTTGTTGATCCCTGTGCTCCTGGTGGCTGCAGGCTTGAAAAGCTGATGTTATTGGAGCAGCCCTACAAAAAAACAATAAAGCATGTTATGTGTTAAGTCAGCAAATTCCTATCTGTCTGCAATGGATATTTTAAAGAGTTCTGCATTTAAAAAAAAAAAAAATAATGCATAGCTTTAAACATAAATTTTTGTGATTAAAGAAAGATTTTTGTTTTTAAGGAGGCAAGAAATATGAAATGTGCTGTGGCGTGCGGACCCCAGTCCTTTCGTGCAACTTTGAGAGCACGGAGGTGTTCTGAGGTAGCAGCTGAGGATTCCCTCCATAGATCTGTGTGCCTGTCTTTTTTTAATTATATGGTCTTGCCCGGGAAGATGAAACCCAGGCACTGTGGTTAGTAATCTCTAACAAATATTAAGATTAACCTAATCCCTGGCCTGCTTAATGGCTGGGGAGTGTGAAGTCGAAAATTTCCACCCCCCCAGGGTGCCAAAATGGGCTGGTTAAGAGGCAAACATGACAGTGTGCTCATCGCCTTTCTGCCAAGGAATTTAATGCGGAGAACAGTTCGAAAGAGTAGATACAGTTTCATATATGTGAATACGGAGGTGAAGAGCGCTCAAAATATACTGAGCCTTGCCAAAGGTACATACTGTAAATACACTAGTATGTTAATTAAAAAATGTTTTTCTCTTTCATATTAATGGCACTAGCATGATATCAGATACCAGCTGCTGTGTAGTCGTATCCAGCCTTTGTCTTACTAGCTTGTTGTCAGGATGTTTCCATGAAAGAGCTTTAATTGCTTTGCATTCCTGTTACTAAATGCTGCCTTTTTTTTTTTTTTATATTCAAGGTGTTGGTGCAGCTAAGTGATGCTTGCATTCTCTTGTATTTAGGTAGTATAGTAGTAGGCAGTCTAAAGGGATCCCTTTTAGCTTCTGACTGTGCAAAATTCACCTTTGCTTTTTTTCTTTTCTGTGTTGATTCAAGAAAAGGGAGTTATCTTCCTTCCCCCCCCCAAATCCACTGCTCCATTTCTTTCTTACTTTTTCTTTTCTTTTTTTCTCCCCTCTAAAGAGGGCTGTCTGAGAGATTGAGTTGTCTGTAGGTGATCTCCCTCAGCGGTTGGGACATCAGCACTAGATGGATTAGATGACTGCAAATTAGGTTCCACCGACTGCATATGCAGTACGCTATTACATTTATATAGCCAAAGCCCCTATTTCAAAGGCAGCAGCTGCAAACCTGAATGAATTAATGTTGTCTGAGTTTGTCATCTAACATCTAAGCCTTTTTTTTTTTTTTAACTTGAAGTAATGCTATGTATCTTTCTTCTTCCTCCCCTTCTCAAAGCTGAGTTCTGCTTTTGCCTTACAAGCTGTAGAACCTGCTGTTCTTTATTACCCTGTGTTTGTGTCTTATTGATTGTAAATAGCTACTACATTCTTGAAGAACTAAGTGATTTTTTTAATTTTTTTTTTTTTCCCCCTGCCCCTGTTGGTTAGTCTCTCCCGGGATCTGCATGTACTAATGAAATGATATACTGCATCGTTTAGGCAACATAAAAACTGACAGTAAACTATTAAGCTCTGTGTACGCCATTAATAATGCATTTCCATTGTAAATGCAATATTTTTATAGTCATAGAAATTAGAATCGGAAAATATGTATTATGCCATTCAGTTCAATCTCACCCAGTGCAAGATTGCCTTGGTATATTTAGAATGTATATTTCCCAGTGCTTTGTTTTAACTAATCAAGTGATGAGGCTTTCAGCATTTATCTTCGGAAACTAATCCAGAGCACAGTTGGGTCCTACTATTAGGACATTTTTATTCTGTGCCAAAATTTCTCTCCTCCTCTCTCTCTCTGTTTTATTTTCCTTTAAAGTTTCCTTTAAGCAGCATTTCCATCACACTTTCAAAATCCATAATCTGTATAGTGTTACACCTTAATTTTTTTAATTGGGTTTTGGATTTGTTAGTAATGAGATAGCGGAAACATCGCCACACTTGGGGGATGCTCAGGATTTTGCTCAGGAATTTGCAGTGCAGTCTACTCATTTAGTATGTAACTTAGATTTATATGCCTTGCTAGCTTGACCTGAAGTTTGATTTAGGCTTACATTTTTTCTGTTTATTTGTATTTTGTGATTGGGTTTTTTTTTATACAGTCTTTCTAAAAATGGCTTTATTTTTACATTTTCTGTAGAAGTAAGCCCTTAATGAAGATTATTGCTAGGTTTTTGATTCTTACATTGGAATGATTTTTATCCCTTAAATAAATGTTTGACATTTTTCATATCTGTAGGAATTATTTTTATCCCTTAAATAAATGTTTGACATTTTTCATATCTGTAGTATTAAATACACGTGTGAAATGACCATTGCTACTTTTATATATTACCTAAATACTCAGTTCTGCATTCAGATATAATTATCTCTACCTATCCCAAAAAAGGCTGTATGATGTAGCAGAAATTCTTCACGTGTTTTGGAGGTGATATCAGGAATGTGGGGGGAAAAGAAGTCATTTAATTGCACCCCATAAATAGCACTTAGTGGAGATATAGGGTTTATAGGCATCAAATGTAAAGATGAGATACACATTCAATAAGCAACTGATTTTCGTGAAAATACTTTGGGTGATGGTAGGGAAGTCTTTGCAATAAATATTTCCAAAGGCTCTTCTGACTATTGTACAGTACATTCAATTGCAACAATCAGTGCATTCCTTCTGCAGCAGGACTCTTTCTAGGAGCAAATGCACCTGTTTTCGTTCGTTCTACTCCATTGTATTTAATTCCTGCTCATTGGATCCAGTAAAGATAATACCTCTAAAAGGATTTTGCTGCCAAGAAACGAAAGGTGGCATCTGTTCTGGATTAATATAATTTAATGTTTTCTATTCCTTAGAATATTTAGGGTATGAATTTACTGAGAGAAACACCGTCCAAAGTAGGCTGCATTTTCTTCTGTAGGTTGGCCCCAGATTTCTTGTACCATCCCCTTTATTGAACACTGCAAAGCAGGCATGTAAAAGTCAAAATGGTGATGTACTACTCTGTTGTTGAAAAGTCAGTTGCCAAAGTCCACCAATAGTTAAGCTGTTACGTGGCAAAACAGGGGATCAGGTAATGGATGAAGAGTAATAGTTAAAGAACTGCTCGAGGCACCTTTGACAGCCAGCTCTTCACCTGGGCTGAGGTTTGGCATTGGGCTTGCCCTTGTTTGAAAGGATTCTAAACTGTACAAAGCTGTTCCTGTAGTGCTGGTAATACGCTGTGACTATCTGTATGCTTTGCAGGCACTAGTTAGTCTCAAAAATGTATGCTGAAATCCTAGACCCACTTTTAAACTCTTTAAAGAAGTTTTGATTTAAAATATGAGGATGAAAGGCTACCTTGTTAGTGTTAGAATTGTACTTGTGAGACGAAAGAAACTATCTTATAATAAATTATCATATATAACTATTTTATTGAAAAAATGATTAAAACAGAGGGATCATGAAGAAACATTCAAGTTTCTTTTGTTCCTCTCTTTTTTTTCTTGTCCTATCTATTGCTCTTCTGCTTAAAATTCTTTATGCAACAATATAGACTTGATTACAGCAGAGTAGATTATGATTTTCTGTTTGAAAGGATATTTATGTTCATTATGCAGAGAACTTTGTGTGCTTCTGATTGTCTCCAGTGGTTAGGCATTTGAACCTCCTGGATAGCTGCTAGTATAATCCAGCTCTAATAAAAATGTAGTTTATGCATATCTCAGGAAGGTTTAAGGCAGCTGTGAGCTATTCATACTCTCTCCTCAGGAGAGGTCTAAAATTTTCTGTTTTAAATAAAGTGTCTTCTTCCAGTTAACTTTAACTGGGGAAAAAAAAATTAACAATTCACAACATCCGTACACCCTCCCCACCCCCCCGCAATGTTTAATTGACTCTGGGCCAGTGACAGGACCATCCGTTCTTTCGTACAGTAATCCAGTTCCCCTTTTGTTGGGGAGATACTCAGGATGGGAGGGATTTTGATGGAAAAAGCCTGTGGGATATAGCCAGTCTCTCGACTTGGTTCTGTTCCAACGTTGGGAGTTATGATGGGTGTTAATTTGTTTTTTTTTCTCCTGGTTACCTTTCTTGGTATATGTTTTAAATACACGTATAAAAATCTACTGGCATAGCCATTTGTTCCTTTTTGTATAATTAAATTTTAAAAAGAGGGACATCACAGATACATGTGGGTGGCTTTTAAGTCCAGTGTTCACATGCAGCCTTCAGGTGTCGAAGTTCAGGAATGACAGACTATTGGAAGCTGTGAGCGTTTAGCAAGGGAAGTATCGCTCTATACTTGTGTGGCTTTCCTAGTGTCTGAAGCTGCTCGCTGTTGGAGCTGTGATAGAGAACTTGGTGGAGCCTTGTTTTGATCCACTACATTCTTACACAAGCAAACAGACATCTGACCAGCCCAGTTGTAGGTAATACTTAGAGAGTATTTTTTTTTTTCTTTCATGTTACTTAAGGGTAAGAAAACAGGTGCTTTTGTTATCCGGGGAAAGGTGGTATTACTGTTTGCGCTGGGTAAATTAAGTCCTGATGATCACCAGAGTTCCAGGCTGCTGTCTGGGGTTAGCGAAGCACATCCAAAGGCAGCTTTCCTCCCGGCACTCTCCCCAAAACAAGGACAGCCCTCCCTGCAGTGACTCGCGCCTGCAAGCGTGCCTGCACTTTCTAGAGAAATACACAAGCTTAGGGTTCAGATTCGGTCTTGAAGAAGCACACCTTTCTTAGGGAGATGCTCTGCCTGAGTTACGAAATCCAGCTTGATGTATTTATAGCTGTGTACCGCTTCTCGGGCCAAGCTGGCAACTTTGCGTGGCACTGGACTGCGGTGCATCACGCAGGGCTGGTTACAGGAGTGTTTGCTGCTTCAGGGTTCTCTGCACCTGTGAAGCATTCCCCTGCTTTCCATTTCTGCACTCAGCTTTTATTTTTTCCTCCCAAGACTGACAACAGAAGTGCTAGCTGTGATCATCTTCTATTGTAAAAACTGATGCTGGGCTCAACAACTCGTATTGTGTATCCTCATGAAGCGGGCATCCGATGGAACTGACTCAAGGCCATCGTGGGCATGATTTGGTATTGAAACCACAGCCTTGTAAACAAGAGGCTCTCTAGCCATTAGCAGTCCCTTGAGCTATTCAGTGTTTTATAAGCTAAGCAAGATCATCTGACACATTCGAGGATTTGTCTTGCTTAGATGTCAGAATACTTGAAAATTCAAACTAGAGACCTGTGAGGGAGGAAAATAAACCAGGGACTGAAGTGGGTTATGCATCTAGTTGTCTAAATTGGGGAGGCAGAGGGAATGAAGGGGGGATGAGAGATGACCGTCAGCTCTTTAAGGAAATACTGCTGCTGTCTCTGGCAGAGAGACTGGGGGAAGAAGGGCTTTGAAACAGTGATCGCAGCAAACGGGGAGACAAGAAAGATATGAATCACAGTAAATAGAGTAGCAAAAGGTGTGATATTTTTGATAAGCAGCTTAATGTTGAGATTACTATCTGAAGTTAAGTTCTGAAGGTTCTCTGATCACTGTTATAAATCCAGCAAGACTTAAAGGGGTGTAAGTACACTGTGGATGGAGAAGCTTCAGTAATGCTCCCGTAGCTATGCACAAAGGGATTTGAATCGTTTTGCCAATATATATTTTTCCAACCAAGAGTCTGCAGCTTCCCATCTCATATGTGCATGAGTTAGCACCTTGCGCAGAGATCTGTCTGGCACTCCTTAGCTTTTTTTAGCCCACCTTTTCAAAGAGAATTGTGAAATCTTTTAGGGCTCGTTACATAAATTTGTTTCAGGTAGAAAGAAGCAGAAAACCACTCTTGCCTGCAGATACACCGAGCATGCTAGAAAAATCGGATTTGTAGTCTTTCTGCATAATCTAGAGTCTAAGTTGGACAAGGGTTAAACTTTTCAATATGAACTACAAAATGAGGACTCGCACGCTATTTATCTCAGGCTTTCTGTTTCTACAGTCTTAAGTCTGTGACTCTAATAAACTAACTGGCTTATTTTAATGGCTTTTGGTTTTGTATAGAAATGTGTTTATAAGCTATATGTCTGGAAAAGTAAGAGATAACCCCACAGATATCTGAATCTATATTTTCTTCTAGACTAGATAAAAATTCTGTATGTGTATGTGAGATGCGTCTGTGCATGCAGCATACATCCCAGCTAATTGCTGTAGTGGCCGCATGACACAAGTACATCAGAAACCAACTTATAAGGGGAACCCCACCATATTAAGAATCATGCACATGAGAGCATCATGGGGTGAGCCAGAGAAACCCTGTAGAAAACTGGGTAGGTACCAGTAAGTGTTTCTCTACAAAGCTTTTAACTGAATTATTCTGGAGGCTTTTCTGTGTTTCGCAGTTAAGGTGGGTTCTGAGTGTGTGTATTATGGTCACTGAACTACTAATAGCTATTTGTTGTTGTATTTTAGTTAGGTTATTAAAACTTTATTTAGAGCAATGAATTATTTGTTCCATATATATGGTATGTTCCCTTTTGTTTGTTGGCGAGTTTTTCAGTGAGAAAACTCCCCCAAAAACTCCATTACTAGAAAGCGTAAATTTAAACCACAGCTAAATCGTAAGTGATTTTCTTAGGGAAAAGAATGCCCAGTACTTTGCCTTGTCTTAGAAGTGAATATGACACATAAGGAGGAAAAAGCCAAAGCCAAAGCTGTTGATGCTTTCACACCAGTAATTAACAGGAGTTTAATCTGAGGTCTGTGAGAACCCAGAAGGAATGCTGTTACTGAAATAATGGCGTGGAACTTGAGAACAGCCATACGTAGTGTCCTCCTCGTTAAGCCACAGGGCAAGTAAAAGGTGTATGTGCTTTGCTGAGAAGAATGATCATACTGGCTGAAATATAAGGTCTTGCGAACTCAGGGTGTTGTTTCTAGCAGTGGTCAGAAGGGAATTATTAGGAAAATAACAGAGAAAGAACGCAAGTGTGGAATGATCTTTCCTCTAAAATAGTCTCAGCTTTCTATAATCAGCAGCGTAGAGATTTGAGTCATCTCTTTCATGCAAAACTTTGTATTTAATAAAGTTTTTTCGTACATCTTTATTCTATTAATTTATGTAGTTACTTCTTGAATTTTTTAAAAGATTTTTCCAGTAAAAATACTGTGCCTGTGCTTCCGCAGACAGTTGTGGAGTATGGGGAAAATACAGTGTTTCTTACCTTAGGCCCATTTCTTCAAGTGCTAGCTAATTTTTGTGTTACGAGAAGAGATTTGCCGTCTCCTTTGTAAACCTTTTAAACTGTTTCCAACATTTTCCACAGTCATTCTTTTGCTGGATCTGAAACCTTCTTGGCTGTATGTTGTTCGCAGTTCACAACCCACCTCTCGTACCTCTCTCTGCATTGCGTACACGCAGAGAGAAGGCTCCCTGAGATAATGGAGATAGCAATGGCAAGAAGTTCACTGAATAGCTACTCTAATTAGGGTGTGACATTAATTAGGCTACAAAGATATCTCTCTGTAGGTCAGAGAAAGAACAGCAACAAAGTGAAGTAAAATATTTCCAAGGGGGAGATAAAGGTGACATCAAGAAAAAATGTCGTCATTTTTTCTTATTTTGAGTGCTTTTAAGTTGAACTTTCTAATGAATTACAAATTTTTAAGTTTTGTTAATGTTGTTGTGCTCTGTAATACTACGCTGTGCAGTGAAACTTTACAGTAACTGACAGTTTAGCTTAGAAAATAACTGAAAAAGGGCATTCATGTTTGCTGTTACTTTATGTTCTAAACGTGCTTAAATTATGGGTCAGTCCTGATTTTTCTGACTGGCATTGGTCCAGGAAAGCCAAAGGTGTTCTTCAGTTTTGACTTTCAATAAGGGTGTAGGGATCCCTAAATTAAAATTTACGTGACAGCCCATGACACAGGATGGAAAACCCAACTAATCATTCCTCCTGTATTTGTATTGGATTTGTAGTTGTGTATTAAGTTGACAGCATTTACAGAATTTGCTGAAGTTATTTCAACTCATGCTGAAATAAATGAGGATTTTTCTTTTGTGTTTCTGTGGTTTCTATGGTCTATGGAGAACATAGGATTCTAGCACAAAAGAAGCCTTTTTATAGTAAAATGTCTGCCTATAACCACATTTTTAAGATGTGGTTCTTGAGTAGAAACCAAAATCCTCATGTTACTCTATTCATTCTTTTGACTAAAACTCCTGAGGCAGAGAGTGCAAATGGTGCAGCGGCTGCTTTTAGAAGTGTGGAAAAAAATATTCCATACTGTTGATGGGAATTTCCTCAGCAGTATGTCTAGTAGCACTATTAGATTTTTGGGCATAGTGACACTGCTTGAATAATGTCCTTTTGCTATCGTTACTGCTTTGATTGAATAGTATTTTAGCGGTATAGAGCTTATCCCACTTTCCCTTTAGATTTTTAGACATGTATGTGTAGGAATGCAGTCTGTGATTTATTTGTAAGTGTCACAGAGAGGCTAAGGGAGCAGAATTTGCTAACAGAGGCTGCTCTAGAGTGTTGGCGAGGTCAAGAGCTTTGTCAGTCAGTTCCTTCAGTCACAGTCAGGTGAATGCTCTCACAATACAATTTGCTGGAACGTTGGGGAATTAATTGCATACTGGGTTACAGTTTTGTTGTTTAAATTCAGACTGCGGATGATTCCTAGAAGCCTACTCATTGAATCATTATATGAACAACAATTCTAGCTATTTTTTTCTTCTTCCTCACTTATCAGGAAATTATTTTGATGTTTAAACCATCTCACATAAAAATGTGCAGCTGTATCAAAACAGCAAGAGTGGCAAATGACAAAATACCACACACACCCTCCATCCCTTTTGTATGTGCTATATAATTATTTTTTATTGTCCTAAATAGATTCTAGTTTTCTTCGCCATCTTTTCTTTAGACTATTTCCTGCTGGAAAATTTTAGAATTACTCATTTCATGGTAAACAGGCTTCAGCTTTGTATATGGATGGACATGGTTTCCTTTTTATAAAGGGGAACAACGCTTTACCTGAAGAAGGTTTTTAAGGTTTGAATGTGACTCTCGGGTAGGGAGGAAGTTTGTTGTTGGTTTCAGTTAGAGTTTGTATGGAGAGGTGTAAGGACAGCACTGTGAAGCTTTTTGCACCTACTCTCTAAGAATTCAAATTCTGGTTCGCATAGGAAAGAATGATGGAAAAGACCACAGTCTCTTACTACTCCGGTGGTCAAAAATGATGAAAAAAATCACAACCATCCTTTCTATATTAATATTGTGCAAAACATTAATTTCAAATAATCATAAAATCTTCTATTCCAAAGGGATTTTGCTTGGGTGAAAGGTTTTTTTGTGCCTTTTTATGTCTAGCATAACCATACATTTAATCGTTTAGTAGAGCACTATTTTAGCATTTATAGAAGTAACAATCCATTGAAATTATGAAGCTGAGATAAAATTTAAATCTTCTAGAAGTGTCCTACCCTGAATAAAATTTTGTGCAGAAGCTCTGGAAGCAAGCAAATATTTGTGGGCTGTAAATTGATGATGAGTAGAGTGTACTGTCTGTATGTTGGGAGGCTGTAAACTCAGCTTAGTAGTGAGGATCCTCCACAGGCAAAATTATTTGTATGTAACTATCTTTTGTGTTCCATGATGGTAGAAACCCAAGGGTCGTGTGTGTGGTTTTGTTTGGTATATGGGTTTCTTATTCTCTCAAAAATACATGTGTGCTTTGCAGCTCTGGGAATTGGCAGAAGCAAAATTTGGCTCCGTGTTTATATTTTTGGTGACACGCTGATATAATAAATCAGTGTAAAAACCCCACGTTCTTTGAGGACGCTATTCTTTGTTAGTAGCCCTTCGTCGGAAACACCACTGAACTTGGCGGTAGCTCTGCATACACAGCAGCTACAGAATGTCCCCTCAGTAAAAGTGACAAGGCAGTATTAGTTCCTAACCAAGGGCTCCCTAGAAAGCTTCAGGAAAGCAGATATACGAGGGCTGTTTTTGCTAGGAAGAGAAAAACGACAAAAGAGGAGATGGATGCCTCTTAAGAAGGCAGTTTTCAACTTATTTTAAAGGGGCATAAGGAAGTAAAACAAGCTAATAGACTTGGTAGTCAAATGGAAATGAGAGCAGGTTTATTGTAAAAAAAAAAAAAAAAAATCTATAGCAAAGCTTTCCGCTTATGTATGAGACAGAGGATGGAATTGAGCACATAGAACTTGACGCACTTGTTTCTTTTATGCATGTTACCAACAGAAAATCTCCTATCTGTAGATAACATTAGTGATGTGAGCAGTTCTGCAAGAATGTGGGTAGACCGTTAAAAACAGGGAAAAATTAAGCTCCCAGGGGAGATGAAAATGTCACTGAAATTGACGGTGCAGTTTTTCCACAAGTGCTTGTAATGAAGCCTTGTCTGTGTATACATGTTTATTTAAAAAAAAAATATTTTTCTGTTTGAATGACATTTTATTAAAGATGTAAAAATAAACAAACTTTTTTTTGCTGACAAATCATATGAAATTCAGCTGGACGGTAGAGTTTCCCTTCCAGTTTAGGGGTCTGGCTGCTGAACCAACAAGCAAACCCTCAATCTTTCCTATACCTTCCTAAGTGATAACATGCCTGCGTGTTTCTCAGAACATTTCATATTGCTGTTAAAATCTTTGGGCTGCTTATGGTTTTTAAAGTATTCAAAATGCCTTTTTTGAGACAGAAGCTCAAAGACGGACAAATGCCCATGTAGATGTCTAGAATTGGATGTTAATATCTCAAAGTATATAGCATCAGTAACTCTTAATTGAAGTGATGGGATAACTGGGAGAATCACTGCAATCTTTGAAAATGCAAAAAGAATAATTGAAAAATACACTATTTGTATATATATACGAGGTGTTTTTTCATAATGGTGATATGTATTCTTAACTACATTTGATACATAAAAATCAAAATACACCTATCCTTTACTGATGCATGATCAAATACATTCAGGTGAAACTCAATTTCACTCTGTTGCGCAAACAACATTTAGCCTTGAGTGAGTATTCACACTTCTGCCAAATGTAATATAATTCTTCCAGAGGTAACCTACAAACAAATTAGTTTTCTTTTGCTAGGTGTACTTGAAAAAGGTTGCAGGAGAGACTGGGAGATCAGAGAGCATATGTTATTGTTCAGTAAGCCATGCAGCAGATATCAGAAATTAATGAGGCAAGGAAACCAAAGGCAGCAAGCAATGCTATCAGCGGCAACTAAATTTGGGAAAAGCTTGAGTGTTCTGGGAGACAGGAACATAAAGTGTTCTCTCCTTTTTCTATATGATATACCTGAAAATGTGGAGACTTGAATAAAAGTGTTGATGTAATTATGTACAGAGGTAGCCATCGAACTTCAAAACAAAGCTGTAGGTCGCTAGTGTTTTATGCCAAGATTAAAATGAGCAAATGAAGAAAGACAAGACAAATGGATCTGTAAGTAGTATAGTTTCATAAAACAAATTTTGTAGATGGGATAAATCACCTAATGTTTCCCAGAGAAGAATCAGGATGCCCATCGCAGCTGGGATGCTGTCTTCTTTCTGAAATCGTAAGCGGTTTTAAACAGCTGTCTTCTCTGCCTTGCTACAGAAATGTTTGTGTCTTCCACCAAATGGAAGCACACCTTAATTATTTTTATGGGGCCATGGGATAGGATGAATTTATTGATACTTCGCCACAGGGAATAGAAAGATGCCTTCAGGCCTGTTTCAAGGGTGGAGGAAGAAGCAAACCTCTGTGTTGGCTGAGTGGCATGCTAGGTGTCAATACTGGAACGTCTGACAGTAATGAATGTTAGAATTCTGAGATACACAGAGCGCATGGGTGAAATCGTTAAAAGTAAATAGGTGTAGGCATTCTGAATTTTTTTTGTTCTTTGAATTTTGAGAAAAAAGAAGCCCTTTAACAGCTGGTGTTATGCAAAAAGCTATGCCACTTTTGTAGAAATAATGATAGATTCTCTGAAGCAGCTTGAGTTTTGTCTCAATAAACACAAGGTAAAACAAAAGAGGTGTTTATGGCTTTATCGGTATTTAAGTGGACTTTATCACACAGGAATAATGTGAAGTTTCTTAATTCAGGTAGCGAAACCGTTCTGCCATTTTGTGCTTTTCATATTTATAGTTTCAAAGTGAGCCAATTTCCGGTTCAGGTCTACCTAGCTTAAAAAATTTTTCACTTACATATAATAATTTTGGACATCTGTGTATCTTTGCAGAATCATTTGATTAATTTAAGAAAATCTCTACCAAACTCTCCTTGTCTTTAACTGCTTGGTTGGTCCCAGCGCTTCATGGTGGTTGAAAAAGTTCTAAGCTTCATTACTGTGTAATAAAACAGCTCAGCTTCAAAATTGGTCAGTTTATTGATTTTTAGTGGCAAGGGATTTGAATGCATTCGCTTTGTAGGCCGTTACTTTCCCACTTTCAGAAACCAATCTGCTGTTGTGAGTAGCGAATTAAGCATGCAGATATTATGATAATCGGAGAAAATGAAATGTTCACACTAGGGATGTATGTCTGAAAAATTGTGTGAAATATCTTTTCTGAAATCTTTGTTGCTGAAAAAAGATCTTGAGCCTGAATTATACTGCAGCTTTTCTCTTCTTTTTCATGTTCAACTTTTGGAAAAAAATATGAGGAAAATGTAAATGTTTTAATTCATGTTTTGTTTATTTTTCATATATGTGATATTTATAAAGAGCCGAGTTATTTATGCAGTCCTTCTGTTGCCATTCCACCCTCTCCTGTACTTTTTCCTGCTTAAAAATCTTGTAATATGTTCTATTTATAGTAAATGCAAAGAGAAGGAAAGGATCAGTTTCCCATAACCAAGACATTAATTTTGTGCTGTCACTAGGTCAGGCTATGGTATTGGCTATGTCTTGCCTGAGAACAAAAAGGGACAGGAAAAGTTCTTCTTTGTGTGCCCACATAGGTAATATGAATCATACGTGACATCCCAGTCAGGGCCATGAGGCAGTGGGAAAGAAGTGGATCGGTGAGTTCGTAGCCAGCTGACTGTTGCTTTCCTCATGGAGGAGGGTTGGTTTTTGTTTTTTTTTTTTATTTACTGAAGATGAGGGACTAGGAAAAAAAAGGACCAAACTGACTGTGAGTCACAGCTCAGCCCCTGCTGTGCCCAGGCCCCCGTGCTGCTCTCTGCTACCCAGGAATACACAAACAGAAAAAAAAACCCACTGAGTCCCATACACAGTGAAATTGAACTATTTAGATAATTGCTTTTCTCAGAACGGTTTTATTCTGATTATCTAGAACTTTTGTATGTTTAATTTTGTTGTGGGTGCTGGCTTTGGAGATAATTTTCCATAAAATTAAATTACAGCAGTTGAAGAAATAAAATCTTATTAGACTATCTAGCCTAAACAAACACTACTTTGAAATTATTGTGCAACATTAAGGGATGCATTCATTAAAGGCGGCATCTGATTTTTTGCATTTAGATGTCCTTTATATTTGCATACTGTTTCAAGCCTTCAGAATTGTGCAGTAAATGTGACTAAATAGTTTTCATTGATACTATCTACTTAGAATCCATAACATAGTGCTACGAATGTTGATTTTTAAAGATAGAAGTCTTGAAGTAAGGTGTTGATAATTTGAATTGGCATGGGCCCAACTGGATGCAGTCTTGAGGTTTGATGTCTACCTGTGCTGTAAAAGATAAATGTAGAGGAATAGCATAAATGTGTAGGGGAAAATCCAGACCTCTCAATCAAAATGCGTAATAGATAGGTTTCTTAAATTTACCTTAAAACAGGAAGGCCAAGGAAGGTACAGGCAAGCTGCAAAATGGGAAATGAAACTAACTATTTGATGGCAAAAATCTTTGGTTTATTGGTCACAATACGAAGTGGACTATAGATATGTAATTCACATAAATGCATTTACAAACGTTTAATAACTTGTTCTGGTGTCCATTTAATGTGGGGATTAATAAAGATTTAAGAAACAACCAATGTGGATTTTCAAGAACAAACCATGTCGAACTGGCATAATTCTTTCATGCACTGTTGGGTAGGTGGGAGGCAGCAACTGTGATAGATTTTGTTTTCAGAGACGTTTCTTACACTGACTTCTATATATTTCAGAAGTAAATCACCAAGAGATAAATGCATAAGAAGCTGAGATGAAAATTTCTTTGTTTTTCATTGTGGAGTTGGAAGGACATTTGTTATGGGTTGAGTCTTAGTTTGTTTTTTTTATTAGCGCCCTCTGTGATAGAAACAAATACATTTATTAAAACTTAAGGGGGTATTATAGTGCAAGGGGTGGCAAGCACTTGGAATCCAGGTTGGATATTCAAAATGTTCTTGGTAAAATAAAATTTTGTGATGAATAAGATCAATGAAGACAAGTGCAAGTGAGAAGATGGGGAATAATTAGCTGTGCAACAGTGCTGCTGAAAAGAAGAACAACGCACCACACTCCAAGTCAGCAAAACAGTTCCAGAAAACCCAGAAGTCGTTCTGGAGTTTATTAACAGAATTACTATATAGGAGTTATGGTTATTATTTCTCTCTATTTAGTGCTGGCCAGACCTCAGCTGTAGAAGTTGAAGAGCTTGGAGATATCTGTAATAATGATAATTTTGAACAAAGAAAATAACAAAAAATATTGGAAGAATTTTCACTAAATAAAAATAAAGTCTGAGGGGGGGTTGCTGGGATATTAGCCTTACAGTAACAATTGGTAGAAGTGAACATTAGCTCTTTTGGGTTTTCTTTGGGGTTTTTTTTATTGCTAATAGAAATAAAGGAAATATTTTATTATTTTTTTTAACTCCAAACTGTTTTAGAAAAAGCTTTCTACCTGGAAAGTTAAGCTTTGGAGCAGCTCCTAAAGGAGACTTCATTGGAGGGTTTAAAAAAAAAAAAAACCAACAACAAACCGCAAACCAAAACAAAACCAAACAACCCCAAAAAACCTAATATCACAGAGTTGAGGATCCCACCTAGAATATGGGACACACAAATGAAGTTACTATATAATATCACAGAGATTCCATATATGAAAATTAATTATTTTGGAATGGAATTTAGTTTTTTTGCATTTAATCTGAAAGATTTTCCTTCCTTACACTACAAATGTAATTGAATTTTCTTTTTTTTATAAATCTCAGATTTCAGTAAAATCTGTGTTTTCCATTAGAAAAAAATATTTGGCCCCAAATTCCTGACTAAAACAAGAAATCCAGCATTTGTATATACAAAAAGGTATATAACCAATTAAATTCCTGTTTGACAATGAACCTCTTTCTATATGTCTTTGAACAAATTGTAATTCCAGCTGTGCACCCCTAACTCATACAAATAACCCTGAAGATTTAGGTGTTTTTATCAGTCAACCTTAATTTATACAGCCTTGTGTTTGTTATGCCGAGAGGAGCTTTGCCAGCCCTGTTATGAGTTCAGAGTACTCCTGGTACTGAATAGCTAAGGGTAAATGGGGAGAATTTCTGTTGCTTAAGGTACCAGTACATTATTGTTTATATATATTTATAAAATATTTATATATATATATAAAATNAATTTTTATATATATATATGAATATACATATATTTTTTTCAGAAAAATACTGTCTGCCAAAGGGCTGAGTAATTCTATACTTTCGCAGCTATTAAATAAATGGGAGGATGACAGTTAGGTCTTATAAATAGATTACTCTATCTTAGTAAAAGCCACCTGTCCTTCCATGTGGCTAAACTCCACTCCTCTATCAGCCTGGCAGCACAAAAAAAATTATAGTAGTATATTGAAACATAATATTTAGAAATAATATTTATACAGCTTAAGATTTAAAACATAACCAAGTTGACTATCTCTAGAGCGTAGACCGTTAAATGTAAATGTAGATACGTATTTTGAGTACGTAATAGTATGTGTAGTATGCACTTGCAACATGAGTGTTCTAAAGTATGTTTTCTGATCATCAAATGATATTAATCACAGTTAAAGAAAAAACTTATTGTCTTTTTTTGTGCCGTGGCTGACCTTGCAAGGATTTGTGAAATTGCCTTAAGAAAATAGGAAAAAATAATGTATCTCTCTGGCTTCTTATCTATATTCACTCTGAATAATACTCAAAATAAAATTTGGGAAAGTGTGTCTGAAATCTAAAGAAAACAGTAGCTATTATGATGAAACTGGCTGTGGCCTTTTATAGCCTTTTTTTTAAAAAAAAAAAAATAAAAAAAAAAAGTCTTTTATGACTGCTCTGTTCCCTGCAGTGTATCTGTGAAGTGCAGAAAAAGTTCACAGCGGATGATTATACTAAGGTACCAAAGCTAGTGAAGTGTGAGATAATCTTTTGAGCTGAGAATTAGTGTCTCAGGCAACCAAGCGAGAAACCAAAGGGGAGTTATTTCTTCAGTAAAGTTTAAGGTCTAAGACACACCTGAAGCTGTATCTCTTTATTACAGTTCAAATCAATACCTTTGACCATCTGCTTACATGTTAATAAAGGTTTTTTGAGGGGAGGAGGTTGTCTTGACAGCAGATAGTGGCTTTGCCTCAAAATCCTGTTTTGGTTTTGAAATCCAAATTTCTAAATTTCAAATAGAATAGAATTTTTTAATACAGGCAATATAACCTTTACAGATTTGTTTTATACGCTATCCAAATGTGTGTATGTAATGTACACATTCCTATATTTTCTGTGTAAAAAAAAAAAAAAAAAAGAAGAAGAAAAGAGGAAATGCGAATATTTCAGTGGATTCTGTTTTTTGTTCTTGGATTACATTTCTACTTTCCCCCCCCTCCCTCCTCCCACTTCTGAATCCCAGAAGAGTTAAAAGAACAAATTTGGGGAAGAACTACTTGACTTTTTACCAAAGTCTGTTTCTCATCAAGATTAGACATGACACCTTTAGCACTGTCTAGTGGAACTACCCGAAATCACAGGTTAGAGAGTAGCTATTGACAGTTTCTAATTTACAGGCACCCCTTGTTTATTGTCATAAGGCTGCAATGATATAAACAAACTTTAGTTTGGTGAAAACTATGAAAACTTCTTACGAGGTATTTAAGGTAGTATTGGTATATAGGTTATGCCCATTTACTGCTTTTATGAACCAAGAAGCAGTCTTTTCCAGGATAAGTTTCATGTTTCCTCTCAATTTGGTGATGTGAGACTGAAGAGTTGAGAGTAGGGCAATTTAAGGGATGTATCAACCATGTGTAGCAAGGGCTTGAAAAAATGTGTAAAAAGCAGGGCGGGGGGGAAGAGTTTCTAACACCAGTGTCGTATCAGAATGTTATTGCTTTTGCTCGTGATATTCCAGTCACCTGTATTTGCCAAAACATAAAAATTGGTAATAATAAGTTCCTCTACCTACTTTTTAAGTGTCCCTGAGCTTTTATCTTAAAATAATTGGAAATTATTCAGTGTATTTGTTTATCCTCTTTCAGCCTTGGCATTTTCGCAGGCAAAATTGACATTAAATATTCTCTCAAAATTAGGATAGCTGGAGTTGTTAGGTGCTAATAAAACATCTGGCATTGCAAATGGTCTTTAGATAAAACACATAAGCCTACCTTATAGGTGTAACTGACCCACTAACTATGCTTCAGTGTGTCTGTGTATGATGCTGCTGTGTGAATTAAGTACTCGCCACTCACTGACTTTTGAAGGACTATAAACAGGGTAATAAGCAATGATTTAAGAAACCTATTGAAAATTAAGAGCCAGATGTATGTAGTTGTTGATTAACTGTTTAAAAATGTTTGATTGATGCACACTGTCAGCAAATGCTCTACCTAATCTTCTAAATCAGATGAAGCACTTGGATTTTAATAGTGATTAAAAACGTGTATGTTTGTGCATTGTCAGTGCTATTTCAAAGAAAAGTCTTTCTTTAATGTCGCCTTACTTTCATATGCTTTCACCCATAGGCCAGTTCCTCTGATACTGTGAGATCCATGCAGGAATGGTTGTGTGATTGATATAGAATCACAGAAGGGCTGATGTTGGCAGGGACCTCTGGAAGTCATCTGGTCCAACCCACCTGCTCAAGCAGGATCACCCAGACCAAGTTGCCCAGGACCATTTCCAGATGGCTTTTGAGTTTCTCCAGGGATGGAGACTCTACAGCCTCTCTGGGCAACCTGTGCCAGTGCTCATTCACCTGCACAGTGAAAAAGAGTGTTTCTTGATGTTCCCAAGGAACCTCCTCTGTTTCGGTTTGTGTCCATTGCCTCATCCTGTCACTGGGCACCACTCAAAGCATCTGGCTCCATCTCCTTGGCACCTTCCTTTCAGGTATTTGTACACATTGATGAGATCCCTCCATGTGCGACTGTGCTATCTTATGTTTCGTATTTTTTACTTGCAGTTGGGAACAAGGGAGCTGGAAAATGCATCTTGACCTTGGTTTGATTGCAACAGGCTTTCTTTGTTCTGACTTTTTGTTGGTCTTCTAAATCATAGTTCCACTGCCCCGTTTACGGTGTCCAGTCCTCCTTTTGCAGAAGACCTTTACTTGCGATAGTCTTACTGCGTCCTATAGTAGGGAGAAGCGTAACGTCTTGCCAGACATTGCAGCCAGTTAGATGTGTTCCGGCAATTCTATATCTTCACTGCTCAGAGGAGTTTGTGTTATCTTATATTCATGAAAGAGCTCCATGCATTCCTTGGGTTAGTGGTGTTGAGTGCTTTTCACGCTTCTGTGATTTCTGTTAAGATTAGTTAGAGAAAGTGATTTCTTTGTAGTAAAGAAAAGCAGGTTTTCTGAAAGCACAAGGATTTTTAGATTGAGGCTTGAGCTCCTAGCTAAGTGACAGTGCCAGAGCCAAGGGTGTTGCCAGTCTTTACCCAAACTTCAGACCTATTTAAGTGAAAGAACCAGAACTCGCATAAGAAAGAGCAAAGGAAGGATGATGCTGTTGATGCAAAGGCATGCTGTCTTCAGGGAGGCAGAATGGAAAGAGTCAGATGGGGAAATATGCTTATACAAAGGAGTGTCTTCCCTTAGCAGTATGTAAAACGTTCACGTACTCTCCAATGTGACTTAAAATAAAGTTCAGGTACTCTTTCAATGTGACTGTTAAAAGTGTGCGTGAAGTCTAGGTACGCATGGAAGTTTTTGTCGTTACGTTCCTTTTTCTCTAATGTTTTTGCTCCAACAGCTTAATAAAATGTTTTAAGGTTATGAGGTGCATGATAAGGAGGATAAATCAGGTGTTCGTGCTGATGTAGCCTCACTATGACATGCCAGTAGTGGTACTTTCTAGTGTGGGTACAACAGCCTATCATCACATCTTGTAAAATGATGATAACTGACAAAATCTTGCTGTGTTCAGTGTTTTAAACATTTTGGTTTGTTGGTTTTTTTTCTCATGATTCTTAAGAAAATGTATTTAACGTTCAGCTTTTGTATTGTTTGTTTTGTGTACGTGTCTTTCCCCTTCCCCCATCCCCAGTTCTGAAGAAAATGTATTTTAGAAGGTGGTTGTTTCCCAGGCAGTGAGTATTTGCCATCCAGCCAACTTGGCTGCTGTGTTTATTTGCTTGCCCTTTGGATCAACAGCTGCTTAGCAGCTCTTAGTATGGCTGCTTGCCATGCGGTGGAGAATCAGAAGTTCTCCCTCCTCCAAAAGATCTCTTAAAGTTCTATTTGTTTGCCTCATTGGAGGAAATCCCAAGGGGAAAAGGAAGGAAGCTGAGCCATCCTCCTTAAGGCTTTTTTTTTTTAAAGGGGAGCTTTGTGAAGGTTGTTGCCTTGTTGCCTGCTCTCCCATCACCGTGCAGCAGCAGCATCCACCATCTCTGATGCAGTGGCCGTGGTGGAGGACGCAGCCAGCTTTGGGGACTGGGGCCCGGCGGTGCCCCCACGGGACCACCCTGCGCCAGAGCCTGGCCTGCGGGTGCCCGAGAGCTGAGCTGAGCAGCGTCGATACCTTTGGTTTTGATGGCAATCAGAAGAGATGTTTTTCAGATTATTGAGTCCAACAGGTCATAGAGTTGTGTGATATTTTTGCACTGGATTTTTCTCACTTACTGCCTTTTTTGGCAGGAGCTATATCTCAGCCTGTGAACAACTTTTCTATTTCTTAGATGTACTGCTGACAGGCAGGCAAACAGAAATTTGTTTTTCTGTACAGTAGTAAATACAGTTTATTTGTTTTCACTGTAGGGCTGATCAGATACTTTTCACGTGACAAGTTTTCCTGCAGTCTGGGTGGATTAAAGAAATTAGAAGCAGTTGAAATAATGATTTAGCAGAACTGCTCTTTTACCGTTCTTTGAGGCTGGTGCCTGAGGGCACTGAGGTTTTTCAGCAAATATTTCAGGGGATTCTGAGGAGACTCATGAAGATTGATCTGTTGCCGAGTGCCCCAGAAAACTGTTGCACATTTCTCGTGTGTATGAATTTATAAAAAATATATATGTGCTTTTGTTGGTTTGCTTAAGTACTGTAAATTTAAAGAAATACATGTGGTGAGAAGAGACAAGGAACTTTTTACAGTTAATACAAAAATTTTTGAATCAAGTTTATTAAGAGCAACTGATTCCACAGTGTTTCACCAAATTACATAGAAGGTAATATCACGGGGCTCAGCCACCTCATCTGAAACGATGAAATACTTCTCAGTGTAAAAACCTTTCGTCAGCTTATTTTTCTTGAAAGATATTGTTCTTTCAGGATCTCAGGTTTATTATATAAATAATATTAGCTTCTGAAAATAGATCTACTAAACTGTTCCTGCTCATAACTCAGGCCTCTCTCTACAAGTCATTCTTCGATGCATTACTTTTCTGTTTACCTTTGTGTTTCATTTCTCTGTGCATCAATGCAAAGAGCTAAAAACAAAGCTAATATAACATAATCTAATTGTTATTTCATCAGGTCAGGCCTATGGAAAAAAGGTGTCTCTCTTCTGTTTTAAGCCTATGGCAGTTACAAAGCAAGATGAAACTTAAAAAATCGAACTAGAGCTGTTACTTGTTTAAATTAATACTTGTTGAATTATACAGTGTTACTTTGCACTACTGCGAAATAAAAGCAAACTAACACAAATAGTGAAACACACTGAAAACTTAAGCTTGCAGAGTACCTGAAGCACTCCTGGCCTTTTCTGGGTATTTCATTGCACAGATTATGAAAGGGACGTTTGGGTTTTTTTTTTTCCTGTTTTGAGTGGGTTAGCATCTGACTTCATCTTTACCTCAGGTTAGTTATTGGACACGTCACTGGGTTTATTGACTGCAGCTCCACGAAAGCTTCTGAAATTGCAAGGTATAGTCTTTCCCAGCTGTACTATAGCTTGATCATGACAGCAAGAAAACAACTTTGCGGAAGAACAGCCTCATAGCTGTGACTTATTTATGTAACGCTGAGCGTTTTCTGTGACAACAGAACAAACTTTTCCATTGACTGAGGCCCAGCATGGATGTAAAAGTTACCCCTGTACACCTTCCTTGATTGTATTTTCAGTCTGGTTCTAAAACAGAATAAATTAAGCTGCCTGCTGGACATACCTACTAAGCACTAGACAACATTTATTATTAATTTATTTCCTTGGAATAACTGAGGTGCGGCTAGTAATAAACAAGTAATACTTTAAATTGCTCAAGAACTTTTAAATTTGTTCAAATTAAATTAATTTTATGACTGTTAATTTTCTTAATTAAAGATTTGTTTTAGCTGTTTTTTTTTCTTTAGTTATTCAAAGCCATTATGACCTTTGGTTATCCCATTGGAAATTACAGCCCACAATTTGAGACAAACTGGACTGGCAACTACAATAGTGCTTTTGGACCTTTGAAATGTGCATTAATAAAATGCTAAATTATTCATACTGGCAAAGATACTTTTTTTTTTAAGCCTTCATTGTTTTGATTAAAGTACTAGTAAATTTCCTTACAGTGGAAATTATTTGTCTTGGGGAAACAAAGGTAATTAAAATGAAAAGTTAATATAGGAAGTTGAGATTCACATAGGTGGCAGGTATTGAAGTGTTTCCTGTGCAGTCAGAAGGGATTTTAAGTGGGGTGGTGAAGCCAGCAAGGGGTTTGCTTCGCTTTAAATCCTGGCTCTTGTGTGGGGAACTGCTCATTGGGTTAACTACGTGTTGAAGCTGTCTTGGCAGACATGAGACTAAGTTAAATGCTTATGGTGGAAATGGACACTGATGAGTGCCTAAAGGTGTGTTGGGGAAAAATAATGTGTTATGTTGCAGCCAGGTTCGTATATTGTGGTTGAATGTATATTCTTTTATGTACAGTAAGTAGAACTCCTACAGATATGGCTCATCTGCTGTGTGATAAGTGTAAAAACTATAGAAATCAGACATGTTATATTTGTTCTCTGTAGTTTTAATTGATGTTTCTGTGATATAATCACAGTATCATAGGC
Organism: Dromas ardeola; assembly: GCA_013398915.1. Classification (NCBI taxonomy): domain Eukaryota; kingdom Metazoa; phylum Chordata; class Aves; order Charadriiformes; family Dromadidae; genus Dromas; species Dromas ardeola. Next base: position 31,278 of record VYZM01016753.1, read on the forward strand.
TCACCATACAGATAATAACATTGTGCGTCTCTAGATAGGGACAAGCCCATTTACACTCTCTCTCTATTTCTGCAGACATTTGGCTGCCCATTAAGCTCTGCTAATTACTTTTAAAACCAGAAGAGAGGCAAATGGAGTAAGTTTATTATTTTGATCTGAAATTTCTTGGTTGATTAATGATTGGCTAAGGTAGGATCAGAACCCTGTCTCACTGCATTAGAACTAAGATCAGAAGACAGCAGGTAATCTGCACAGGATCCCATATGTGGTCATGTTAAGCTGTGTTTTGGCCTCTAACCATATCAGAAAATAACGCTATAAAAGATTATAAGATGTGTCTGGATAAGAGTATCAAGTCCAGAAAATGGAGCTATGTGGACTGTGTCTGGGAGTTTAAAAGCACTACTGATTTCTTATACTAGCTTGTGTCAACAAATAGATTGGTATGCATCTGTAAACCTGTCTGCTTTCAGTGTTTCTAAGTGACTTGTTAATTTTCCTTAGAGTTGATTTTTTTTTTTTAGAAAAGTTCATGAAAAAATTAGGTTATGCAGAAAATTAGTTTTGAGGAAGGTTATTGTGATTTTACTGTAGTTTTAATTTTAAGAAGTATGTGAAACAATTGAGAAAGTAGAGTTACGTTTCATAATGCTTTATTTTTTGGCGATGGGTCATGCCCAAAAGAACACAACATTTTCATGATGGATAAGCTTTAAATTTTCTGTTTTAAACGTTGTGTGTGAGACCGCGCAATGTAGTATTTCAGTAGTTAACAGAAGTTAACTAACAAGACTCTAATAAAGACAAGTGGAGTTGTTCAAATCAGGCTTTGAAATTTCCTCTAAATCTGGCTATTTCAATTTTTATTAATATAATGGGCTGATTACATTAGAGAATGTTTTCTAATATATTAAGATATTTTTCCTTGGGGGTTGTGTATGAATGTTTTAATATTATACGCTAAAACTCCAAAGCATTGTTTGCACAAAAAAATAGAAAGAAAAGAAGTATCCAAATATAATACCAGTAATGCTGGGAGTTGGGAAATACTGATGCCTGCAAATACGTTTGTTTTTTAAGCCTGTATTTGGGGGATTCAATATTGTCAATCTTAATAAGGACGACAAGGGTAATGTCTTCAGAGTAGCTCGTGCATTTTTAGTATACTGTATTGGGTCACTACTTTGGTTAGCTGATGTAGAAGGATGTTTTTATCAATAAAACTTGAGTAGTAAGTAGTTCATGTTTATAAAGAGAAAACAGTGCAAGTTATTGTTTTAAACCTTTTAAGGTGAAGTTTGTGATATTCCAGGCTTCACCTGGAAATCTTGCCATGCATTGGCCACTAGGATATTCAGATGTAATTCAAATATAGCTGTAAGGAATGTGCCATTGCTTTTGGAAGGAGAAATTGTAAAGTATAGCGTATGTAGCACATTAGTTTACTATATGCAAAATTCAAAATGTTTTGATAAGACGTCTGCTCTTTTTGTATCCTACCATTTATTTCTTTTATCTATAACTGTGATAACACTGTTCTAATAATTTCTCATTAGTAGGCATACGTATTTTAACAACACCTTTGAGCTCTCTCATTTGTCCTTTGCCCTCTGCAGCTGAAGGGGGGTGGGGGGGGAAGAAAGGGCATTCTTTGTTGCCATAAACACATTAGACCAAAATAGCAAAATCTAAAAGCTGTTTCATTGAAGATAAAGGAAAGAAATTTTGGAAATAGGCTGTGCACAACTAGCAGCAAGAAACTTGTTTATGAAGGGAAAGAACCCTGGGTATTTGGTATAAATAAAAGGCCAGACTATGAAAAGCGTTTGTATGTTTTTCTCACTTTGAAACTAATGGGAATTGGATAATTAAATACCTGACCCAAACATTCTAGGTGAAAATTTGTCAAAATCTCAAGATTTCCACCTTTCACCACTCTCACTATTGAGAGTAGCTTCACTGAGGTCAAGAGTTCAAGTGCTTTAAGTTGTGTGCTTTAAGTTGTGTGCTTTAAGTTGTGTGCTTTAAGTTGTGTGCTTTAAGTTGTGTGCTTTAAGTTGTGTGCTTTAAGTTGTGTGCTTTAAGTTGTGTGCTTTAAGTTGTGTGCTTTAAGTTGTGTGCTTTAAGTTGTGTGCTTTAAGTTGTGTGCTTTAAGTATGCGGAGGGGTATGTTTGTCTTGAAGAATCGCAACATTTGCATTGTAAAAGCAAATTTTGCGCTCTCTTTATTTGCATAGTTCTCATCATCAAAGAATCCGAATGACTCACAAACTGTAAGGATTTTATTGCTCAGACTTGTCTCTGTTATGGACAGAAATATTTGGATTTAAAAATGGTAAGCAGAGAGTATATTTATTTACATGTATGCACCTGTTCAGTCTTTAAGGTTGCAGGAAAGTTCATGACATTGATTTCTGTACAAAAAGTTACTCCTTTCTGCTGCGGAACACAGTAACTCACAAGAGGAGGAAACATCTGCAAATTGAATTCCACAGTTTCTTATGGGAAAAACATTCCAAAGTAGTATATTAGGCTTGAAAGTCATGATTTTTTTTTCCCTCTGATTAGATGGGATAAAACTACTTGAGGGATAAAACTACTTGAAGGTGGCATTTTTCTCTAAGAATATCCTTTCCTTGGTGTGTACCTCTAATGATTTCTTCCCATGCTTGAAGGACCTAAATAAGATTGTCCAGACCTTTCTTAGAAGAGAATTATTCAGTATTTCAAAATATATTTCTCAGCCAATAAAAACCAATACCCCAGCACTTCTTTTTATACATATATATATATATATATATCTCCTTTACTGTTTTTCCCTCATTATATATATGATAGGAATTCTTTGGACCTCAGAAACTGATTTTCAGTACTGAATAAAGAAGTAACTCTATAAAGGAGCGAACAAGTAATTCAGTCGGGTATTGTGTCTAAAAAGCACATCCCCTATGTTTTTTTGCATTGGCTGCACAAAGAATTGGTATTTTTTTGTTATTGTTGTGGTTACTCCACAATTTTAATCTCTTTGTTAGATTCTTCATGAGCTTCGGCAACTGTTAGGTGTGCCCTGAAGCACATAGATGATCTGAGCTTTATGTCAGCATACTCTGCCTTCAGAATATTAATTTTTTTTCTTGTGCTATATACGGTTTAAGACGTGCTGAGCTGTTGTAGAGCAAGGTTGAGTGGGCTATTCTGTTATTTGGACAGCCACCTTATTTTACAAAGTCTTTATTCCTCCCTTTTCGTGTTCTGAATTGTCTTGTCCGGGTGACTACTTATTGCCGTTATTTCTGGTTACGTACCATGTGAATTGGGTGGAGGGACTTTTTCTGTCTTCTAAATGTGGATTTCTGAGGCTCTCGTCTCATCGCTTGTTTAACCTACCATAATCACCTGATCTATTTGAACAAAATTTCCTCTAAAATTACTTCTCCACATTTGACACGCTGTCAGTGGAGATTGTCAGATTCGATGTTACATCCAAGAGAACCTGAGATGTCAAGTGGCTTTTCTCCTAGAAGCAGTGCATGGCTGTTTTATGTTGCCTTTTCTCGTGTGTGATAGCAGCAGTTCAAATACATTTCTCAAATGGCCCTCATCCCTATGAACAGCTAGTTGGTTGTATTGAACTCGCACTGAGTGAGGGGAATTGTTGGCTTAGCGCACAAGGAATTAGGGACCACAAGGAGAGTGACTAAGCTGATGAGATAAGGTGGTTAAGAAAATTGCAATATTTATCAAAAAAAGAATTCCCCAGCCTACCCTCACGTCTGGTGTTATTAATGTTGCTTAGTAAAATTGTAGATTGCTGGTTTTAGCTGCTTGTTAGACTAGTGCATCTATAGAAGAGAATATTTCAGTTGGAAGGCACCTACAATGATCATCTAGTCCAACTGCCTGACGGATTCAGGGCTGACCAAAAGTTAAAGCATTTTATTAAAGGCGTTGTCCAAATGCCTCTTAAACACTGGCAGCCTTGGGGCATCGACCATCTCTTTAGGAAGCCTGTTCCAGTGTATGACCACCCTCTGGGTAAAGAAATGCTTTCTCATGTCCAGTCTAAACCTCCCCAGGTGCAGCTTTGAACCATTCCCACGTATCCTGTCACCGGATACCAGGGAGAAGAGCTCAGCACCTCCCTCTCCACTTCCCCCTCCTCAGGAAGCTGTAGAGAGCAATGAGGTTGCCCCTCAGCCTTCTTTTCTCCAAACTAGACAAACCAGGTCCTTATGTGCTCCTCATAGGACATTTCTTCCAGCCCTTTCACCACCTCTGTTGCCCTTCTCTGGACACAATAAACTATAGACTTGATTTTTTGGAGATTGCAACTTAGTTTGCTTTTTGGGGATGATAGAAGCAAAATAGCAAGTTTTAGCATCGTTACATGTTTTTTGTTTGTGGGTTTGTTTTTTTTTGTTTGTTTGTTTTTGAATCAATATTTTTGCATTTGCTTCTTCCTGCCCTGTTGGCGTTGTTACTGGTGTGGTCAGACAGATATTTCCCTGCCTCGGTTGTTTAACTGTCTGCCTCAAATGCCTCTAGGAAGGAGAGGCCAATGAATCAAGTAGCAGACTTGCTTGTGGTTGATGGTATTGGAGGGTTTAAAAAGCATTTGTCCAAGTTTTGATTGACTTTGGCTGCCTCAGAGTTTGGTATTACATATTTTTTCTATATATATAAGATCTTCAACATATATATGTGTGTGTATATATATATCTTCAACATCCACAAGTGTCTCAATTCTGTTCTATCTGAAAGCCCAACATGTGCAATTTATGTCAAAATATGTCACGCGGATTTCACCATTTATTGGTTGAAATAATCTAGTCTAATTAAATCAGCTGTAAGCTAAAGAATAGGCATGTTTATACATAAAAAAGAAGTGGATTTAGAGAGGGAGAAAATCATTTCGTGTAGCCCTGAAGCATGAGAAATTTTCAAAAGCATAAGCTTCACAATCTTCCGCTTCACTGTTAGGAGCTAAAAGTGAGTAGCAAGTCATAACATAGTCACATATTTAAATCTACATCCAAAATAAACTCAACCTCAAACCTTCAAAGCCAACACCCTCCTACCCAAATCCCTACTGAAATAGCCAACCTTATATAATTTATTTGTAGTTAACTTAGTTGCGTTTCTTTGGTAGACTTTTCCTTATATCTTGAGGTAAGTTTCTTTCCAGAAGTGAGCGAGCTGACGTACGTAAGTCTGTTAAAATATGGATGTGAGCAATTTCACTCCATTAACATTTAAGTAGTGCATCGGAAGTACAGTTGTACCTTACAGAATAGTGCAACTCCCAGTGTCAGAGAATAGATGAATTATAAAATAAGTTTGGTGACAAATGGTCCCTGAAAGGTATTCATTTGATCATACCTTCTTTTACATGATTCCTACATAGCTTAGCAAAGCCAGTGAAGTTATTTTTTTAGCCATCAGAGAACAGGAATGACAGAAGTCTGTTAACCAACCTCTGTTATGCAAGATGCTAGATTACAAACTAGCTCTTTAGTAGGTAAGGAGGTCTTTCCCACTTTATTATAAGACAAATAAGCACGTGGAGATGATGGAGGTGGGAAAAGCTGATGAGAGTCTTTAAAATTTGGGAAGAGAGGAGAGGAAACAAGGAATTTTGATGTTTCTGAGTTGTACCTCAACATCTATTACTGAAAACATTTGTTTCAAGTAAGCAGTAAGATATTTGGTTGGAAAGCTTGGTACTGTGTTGCAGATGCTTTAAAAAAAGGAAAAAAAAAAAAAAGATAAGTATTTCTGGAGAGAGAGAGTTGTTTTTGAGAAGGATGACCAGAGCCACAACTCATTTAATTTAGTTTTTTATAATCAAGGAAAGGAAAGGAGGACCAGAGACTATGTAAAATCCATGAAAGTCTTATCTGAGAGGAGCTTAAGCTACTATACTGATGAATATTATGGAAAATTGAGTTTAACTTTGCTGCTTTTTTTTTTTTTTTCAGTTACTGCATGCCTGTCTTCATAAAGCAGAATGAAATAATAATTATGTACCATGCATCAGGAATTCCTTTTGTTTTTCTAGTGTAAGTCAGCGTTGAAAGAGGCAACATCAAACTGAAAACATCGCCTTTCTTTTCTCGGTGTAGGTCAACTTACTCATTATTTGCAAAAACTGTGATCAGTATGTGTTCCTGGTAAAATGCTGTTTACATCTGAATATTAGTAAGAAAATAGGAAAGCAACTATTAAGAGCGCATGAGCCAGAAAAGCGTGAAATAATGAATAACTTATATTTTATTTTTCTCTAGTAGCAAATTGAGATTGCTTTCTCTCAGTAGGGAATGTAGAATGTGCAGGATCTGGCCCTTGTTCATGAAAGCAACTTATTAAATCTTAATGTATCGAAGTATTTCTTCGCCTCTCTACTTCATGTAGTGCTTCTAAAGTGTTTGAATGGTGTATTTTTGTATCTGTGAAATTATGAACTAGATGGTAAAGCAATCAAAGGTTGAAGTGTACTCTTGAGTATGCACGTATCAGCCCTGCAGGGGCAGGTAGAAGTTTCATATACAAATACAGTGACTGAATTTAGTTCACAGTGTGGAAATGGACTGTTGAGAAGATTTTTGTGTTGCACCCTGATGCCCTATAATGTATGCATGCTGGGATGCTCATTTGTTGCGCCATAGTCCTGTTGTATCCCTGAGGATTTTTCAGTGGCCTTCACCTTCAGATGAAGAAAAGCAGGATATGCAAAATAAATGCAGTGGGAGGTTTTCAAAATGACTAAGAAATAAATTAAGTAATCAGCATTTCACCTGCTGTACTAAATGGATGCTATTAGTAAACACTAGAGGGTAGGTTTTCAGCATATAAAGACTCCGAGTAGCAGCAATCTTTGATAATGATGGGAATTGCATGTTTAATTCCCCACATGCCTTGCTGAGATTTAGCTAGTAGCTGTATGGGACTTAAGATCAGCTAAAGCTGTCTGCAACTCCAAATTTTCATTTCCCAAAGTTGTGAATACTTTTTCTTTTGGCTTATAAATCTGTAGACGCTCTGCTCTGATATTATACATGCAAATTGACTCTGACTGGATCATTTTGCATCAGTCTGAGCTGATGAGAAAAGCCCCACGCTAACCATATGTTATACTATCTCTGTAAAGGGAGCAATGGGATATTCTGTACTTTTCGTAGCTGTCACTGGATCCGTAGCTTTTTTCTTAAACTGTATATTTAGGCACCCGAGGAAAACTGGATTTACAGTCCTCTGTTTCCTGAGACACGGTGATTGTGATCTGAAAACATAAGAGAAGATTTTTTTTTAAAAGGAAAACAAAATCATCTATACAACTGTGATGGGACAAAAAAGTCTCAGTAGCTGGAAATTCATCATAAAATTAGTTTTTCCAGCTTTCATAAAAACTAAACATTTGAGTCTGTTTCCTTTATCGTTTTCCTTGCTCTGCTTAAACGAAAGAGAAGATTATCTATGGGGACTTTTTTCTTTTTCAACATTTGTGCTAAAGATCAGTGTAGGTAGCTTCAAATAGCTTCAATAGTCTTGCTACTCCTGTTTACTGAGAAAGCATTCCCTATAGCTTTCTTTCATGAAACTGTGACAAGTTTTCCCCATTCCCTCCCAGTTTTGTGGTGCACGTTTTTCTACCACATGTTGTTTTCTTGGCTTTCTGGTAGTTAATTTGAAATGTACTATGACTGTTATCAGGCAAATAGACATTTGCTCTTTTTTTTTTTTTTTTTTTTAAAAAATCTTGCCATGTGGTTTACCTGATTTTTAGTTAATTTATTTTTTTAAGCAACTGTTGGGGCTTTGAAAATGGGGAAAAAGTTGCCAATCAGGCTTTGTCAAGCTGGGAGTAAGATTATACAGATTGTACATAAGAGTAGTAACTATTTGTCTTTTATTTCTTGCTTTGCTTTTCATGCTCAACACTGTGGTAGGTGGTCTAAGACTTCTTGAAGATTTTAAATACCTTTATTTCTAAAAAAATTAAATATACCGCTTAAGGTTTTCATAGCGGTTTAAAATCTGTTTAAGAACAAAAAGGAATTATATTTCCCTTTTTTCACTATGGACTTTAATATCGTAGCTAAAAAGATTATAAACTGAAATGAAATGTTAGAAAAATATTTCCATAAGTCATAAAAATTTTAAGAACTTTAGAGATTGACCAAGGATTGGCATCTTTTTCATTAATTTAAACTAGGGTCTATGGTGTAGTTAAAGCTTTGAAAAAAGGGGGGTAATCAAGTTGAAGAGCTAGATTATATGAATTTTTGAGGGTTAATAGGATGTGAAATATTTAATGGAGTAAACGTGTAGAAAAGTTGTGAGAATCAGAAAGAACCCAAGATGACCTTCCTGATGAAGATACACTTAATCCATTTTGTGTGTAGAAACATGGTTTGTTTCGTAACTTCAGTCTGTTTTCCCCGAGAAACAGGATTTTTGCAGTCACATGGTATTTCTGTCTTTAATCACTGTTAGATATATTTTGCTCATAAGAATCTATTTTGACCACATTTGACAGTGTGATAAAGGTCTTAAAGACAAAACTGCATTAAAATAAGCAGATGGATAACATGCCCAAATGAGAGAGATGCTGTATTACTTGATTATCCAGTAAAAGTGAGATAAATGTCCTAGGCTCGGAAACAGGTTCAGTTGGAGTTTACATCTTCGATACACATCATGGTCAATCAACCACAGGGCACAAATCTATAAGATACCAGGCTTCATTAGAGTTCATTGGATTGCTTTTTTTTGTTTGTTTCTTTGGAGGTAGGGCTTAGTAAGACTTTCCTATAAAGATGTTTTCTTTACTGGTTCACACACAGATGATGTTTCTGTCAATTGGATATCAGTTTTGTTGCCTGGCTTAGCTTTTCTTCCTAAAGTATTATCTTGAAATATTAGCAGCTCTACATTTTGGAGAGTGTAGGGGCAAATATCCCGAGGGAAGGTGGGAGTCGGGGAGGGAACTGGGGGGTAGGGTAGGGCAGGGAGGGTAAGGACATGAGGGGCAGAAAAGAGGGCACTGGAAGCATACTTAATGGGACATCTCTCTACTTGAAAGAGAGATGTATAATTGCATATCAGGTATATTAGATTGTTTACAGCTGTTTAGTTTGTTATTGTATATTATCTGTTTGTTCACTTAGTAAGTGCTGTTTCTCAGTTTTCTGTTTAAGAGCCACTGCATTTACCACTTTGTGTGAAACAGAGATTTGTTCACCTGAAATAATGGCCTACATCCCTGGTTCTGGGGCAGGGGGGAGCAATGAGGGACTGAGTGTTCACTTTTTTGAGTGTGTTTTTTGTGTGTGTGTTCTCATTTGCATCTCCAGGAACAAATAATTTATTTGCAATCATGAGGAAAAGGCAGTCTCTTGGGAACAGGTTTGGGGCCAGGGTGGGAGGAGGTGAGAGAAGGGAGTTCAGTCTCCAGAATTTCAGTGCTGGTGCTCTTGGGGATAGTTGTCCCTAAGCTTCTTAAATGTTAATGTGAGGAGTTCAGTAAAATGCACTTGAGGAATAACTGGGTCCAGTGTTAATGACGATAATTTGGCCTCTGAATGCTAACAAATGAAGTGTATGCTGATCAATACTGGAAGGGAAAGAATACTAATTTGTTCACGAAATGTGAATCAGCTTGCCGCCCTCTGTTGGAAAACCAAATTTTGCCTAAGAGGGGCTATTTTGTAAAATCTTTTGATAGAAGAACAGAAGTGGTTGATGATAGGAAGAGTCATATGATTATAATTTGTGTATGTGATCAGGAGTTACTTGATGGGGAGTCTCAGAGTCAAATAATCACATGAACTAGATCATTATCAGAACTCAAAGATCTGAGTATTTTGACATCAGTCATCTGTTGAGTAAATAAACATTTGCAGAAAGTTTCTTACACAAGCTTTTTTTTTGCATGCCCCACCCCCCCAACCCAAGGGAAGAGCCAGGGCTGGTTGCAAGAGCCTGTCTGTATTACAGATAAATTTGCTAACCACCCAGATAGTCTTCTTGCTCATGATTAATGTTGTTAAAGCAGTTTTTCTTTATGTAAATTAATATTGACTAGTTTATTAATATTCCTGCCCTGGGTTATACACAAGGGACTGGTTGATCTGGTATAAAATGAAAATAATAAAAAATTTTATGTATATTTATGTATAATAATAATAATATCCAGACTCCCAGAACCCCACCAAACAAAGGCTTTAATGAATTTGACATTTTTCTGATTGAATAATTTTACCAGAAATTTCTGTACTGGCTATAATGATGACAAGTAGGCAGCTTCACTGCTCTTTTAATTTCTTATTTTTCAGTAATAAAAGTAGAGGAAAAAGAATGAAGGTGACTTCAAATATTTAAATGTGTATTTGCATAAAGTGGGAGGGGTTGTTGGTTTTTTTTTCCCCTCTCCATTTGGAGTGATGTGGCTACCTGTATTAAAAGCCAAGGGGGATGAATTGGAATGGAGGGAAAAAAAAAGACATTTGGGAAGCATCATTTGCATTTTCAAGATTGCTTAATAAGCATTCTCCTTTAATGAGCACGCTTTACTCATTCCATAGGAGTTTGAGAGTTATTAATAGTGGTGTCATTCCTAGAGCAGTCATAAGTATTTAGATCCCTGTACTGAGTTTAATCAGTTAAACTATATATTCTCCCTAGCTTGCTGCCCCAAAAACATATTTTTCAGCTGTTAGACAAACTCTTTCTTCTTCAGTGCTGTTAATCAGCTCAGAAGAGTTAACTCTTAATTACTTAATTAAGCCTTTTTATTATAGAATATGGCATTAATTTAATTCCCAATTTAAGCTAGTTAAATAACCTTATAGACCTGATTAGGTGAATTACATTGAATATCTGCTGTTCAAATAAATAACACAAGCCTCTGCATAAGTGGCATCTAATCCCTGTAATTATGTTTTGTTAGAATTCCTTCTTAAATACTAAATATTACTTTTTTAATGCTCAGATGACATTTACTTAAAGTTCTCTAGTGGAGCGCCTTCTAGAAAAAATGCTGGTAGGCATTGGCTGTTAAGTGTGAGTGTTCTCGGTGCGTTCAGTCTGATACTTGCCCATGAATAATTTGAGATCAGCTTTGGGCTCTAGAAAACATTGGATTAACGTTTAAGGAACTGATTTAGCAAAATATTTCAACATGTTCATAATTTTGAATGCTTACGTATACATATAGACTTCAGTTACTTATGCGCTTAAATTTACGTGTGATAATACCTTTTTGAGTCTAAGGCATTTATGACCAATTTCTTTATGATAAAAAGTAAAAATATTTTAGGATTAAACAAAGTCAGACCTCATATTGCCTGGGTTTCTTTTTGCTAAATTACCAAATTTGTTCAGAGAAAAAGCCCTACGGATTAAACCAGAACTCTTCATTCCCGTGATGGCGGTATGTGGTAATGATGAGTCACAGTGCATCGGCTACTTCTCATTTCCACTCAGTTTAGTTTTGACATTTTAAATAATGCTGTTCAAGTTTGAAAAGCCACCTTCTTTAATATCTGTTTCCTTCTCGCTATTTGTAAATAGAAATCATAGCTCTTCCGTTTTTTTCAAGCCTAATATGTCACTAATATTGTCATAAACAAAAAGAGAATAGACTTACTGGGGTGATAAAATGCCTGTTCCCATAGTTGCTGCCTTTTAACCTACCGAACACCGTGTCTAGTCTTTTCCCTTTCTGTAATGCCAATGATTTTTTCTTTTTTCAGCTGGTTTGCTTGCAGGAGTTTATGTTACAGAAAGAGAAATGGAGCCTGGAAGTTGTCTGTTTGGCTGGTAGTTGGAGCTGGTGTGTGAGCAGATGGGGGTCACTTAACATGGGAGAATGTAAAAACTGCAACAGGAGGGCTGATAAGCCTGGCATTAGGTAGTTTGCGTCATCACAGATACGTCAACTCCTTGGTCCCTCTTAGTCTTCTATACGCTTCAGCTGCATGAACTTCTTTTCTGAGATCGACTTCATAGGCTGTTGCAGTAGCTGTTTGCTATTCCAGATTAACTTTGAAGCAAGCACGTCTTGACCTTGGACTGACAAAATATACTCTTATTAGTAAGAAGAGCATGTTCTTTGCTCTGTTTCTGCATAGTGATTGTGTAAAACTGGAAATCTCTTGGGATGTTGAGTGGACAAGGCTGCGTTCTTCTGCAGTTTACCTTTCTCATCATGAAGTTGATCAGTGAGCTGTAACAGAGAGAGAGAGGAAAAGGATAGGAGCATAAGAGAGAGAAAATCCACTTACACAGATTAGCCTCGATACGCATTGATTTAACACAACAATAAGAGCTTTTAAGAGAGGCTATAGAGCAAAACAATAGATTTTTCCATTTTATTACAATATGAAGAGAAAAAGAACTTATAAAAATAGTTATATAAATTAAATTAGATAGTCAAGAGAGAAAATTTTATATAAAAAGAAGAAAAAAATAACTGCTTTGTTTGTTTTCGAAAGAAGCAGAAATAAATTTATGGAAATTGCTTCTATTTTCCAGCACCACTAGCTTTCACAGAAAATTCCATTAAAGAAAGATGAAAACTAAATATACGTTTTGTATAAATGTGTGACTTTTCCAAAGATGAAGAAATTATTGGAAGAACCTGAAGTTAGATATTGCTTTTTTTCTTTTCTTCTTTTCCCCCACCCCCGCTTAAGGGAGCTGGGAATTATTCAATTTGAATGTGTACAACTGTAGTGGGTGAAATACTAGTTTCACCTACCCATTCTTCTTTAGAAAAGTCTCTTGAGAAGTGTACACTGTACTGCTTGTTTTTGTTACAGTATTTTGGGAAGTATCTTTTTGATTCCTTTGTTGAGTCTTTTTCACAGCACCTTGGGCAAGGGAGCCTTGTTCCACCTTTAGTTTCTACTTCAGTTTCACTTAATCAGCTATTTGTTTAAAGCCTCAGAAGAGGGGTTTGCATGAATACACACAGAATAGAGTAGCAAAGCAAGCTGCACAATTAATCTACGTGGATTCCTATATGGACTCATTGCCCTCTGGCCCTTACATGGCATTGCTGCCTATTAGCCAGTTCTTACTTCATGGCCGGGAAGTGCTGATGGTCTAAAGATCTGTAGGTGGGTGAAGAAGGTGGACAGTAGCTGCTGTGCACACCAGTGGGTCCCACAGAATGTGATCTGCAAATCCTTCCTGCAGCGCAAGCCTTGCAAGATCCGTTGTGCTGCAACACTGACCCGTAAAATGCTTGTGCGGTAGTGGCAGCCCGGCGAGGAACACAAGCGCTGAGGTGTTGATATTGGAAGACAACGATACAATAAGGTTGTGGTAATACTTGCAAGTCTGCAAAATTAATCCAGCCATCGGCTGCGTTATATTTATAATGCCCGGTCCAAAGGTCTGCTGGGGTAACGCAAGGGCTGTCTTTAGTCGCAGGGTGCTTTGGATTGGAGTCTGAATGTGTAAGGTACATTGATGTTAAAGGTGGCGGGTTTAAAAATAGTAAGTTTAGAGTCCTATGGTAGTACATGCCTGCCCAAGATCTAGGCAGCATTTAACAGCGCATCAACCAACTTCCCGGGTTTTATCACAAATGCGCTTGTTCTCTAAGTAGATTTGCATTTATCTTGCTTATGCACGATGTACATAAGGAGGACTCGAAAATGAGTATTAGAGCTTGACCCTGTCCACACTTTCACATTTTTAATGCTATTTCTGAAAGTCACAAACCTAATGCATTTGTGCCCAGATAGCGTAATAGGTGGATTAACTTGCTGTAGAAAATGTTATCTGGTATTTTTAGAAATGTGTGAAATTGTTTAGTTTGGAATGTCCTAACCCCAAAAGAACCTTTACAATGTTGAGTCAAAGTTTCTTGAAGTACTAGCTGGAAAGCATGAGTTTACTTGTATTGAAGTGATGCGTCCTAGATTTTAACACCAGTAAAATCTGATGAACATGGGAACAGACCTAATGACATGAACTTACATTTAGTAATTACATTATTAATACAAGAGAAAAGGCAAAGTTGGCATCACCTTTCTGTCAACTGCTTTGCTGTTCTGGTATGATGTACGTTTAATTAATGTGTCAGTATCACTTAGCCCCTTAAAAGAATCTCCATTTCTTCACTTTAGTTAATGACCATCAAAAAGGTAATTGAAATGGACTCAATTTCTTTATATCAGTGTGCCTTGTTATACTTCAATTATTTTATTTCTCCTTTCCCTGAGATTACTTGTATGTGCTTAAGCAATTTGAGTATAAAGGAAACAACAGAAATAGGCCAATACATATTTAATTTTGACCTATAGCCTCCTTCATGGAATTTAAATCTCTTTTGCTTTCAAATTAATGGTAATTTATCTGAATGAAGAATCGTGTTAAATATGCCAGCAATGCAGTTGTGACTAATCAAAGGAAAGTAGTAATTTTGCAAAACTGAGGCTCCTGATCGTGCACCTTTATTTTTATGAGGGTAAAGATGTTTGTGCTCAGACACTTACATAGGTTACTCCTTGCATAATGTACATCTAATAGGATATGCATTGAAAGCAGTGGGGTGACCGGTGCCTATCCATCCCCTTTCTAATTACTCTTTTCTTTTTTTCTTTTAAATGAGCTAGACTCCACAAATAATTTGTCCTGAAACAGATCCAAGGATAAGTTTGACGGATGTGAAGCTTTGATCATAAATCAAGCTTTAGCGACACATTCATCTAAACAGAATAGCAGGTCTACAATAACAAAAATCAAGTGTCTCAAGTGTCTAGAATGGAAACATCTACAGATGTCCTTTTCTAGAATATCTGTTCACCTTTAGAGCACCCTAGACAGTTTCACCATCTTTTTTCCTAAGGTTACAGCATGGGTTGAACTATAAGGGCCGTGATATTTCCTTTCATTATAGTCCTTGTGCTGAACTAAGATTTGAGGTCTCTGAGGCAAAGGCTGTATTTTTGTTCTGGCATTGTCCATGAGAAGAGTTCCTGATGATGATTAAATATTACCAACAAAGCATTGAAATGCTGTCCTGCTGGAATTTAAAGTAGTTTTGTGATTGAACCAATTTATTTATTTAAGATTTGTCTTACAGACTAATAGCATATTCGTCTCACCCAATCAGCCAGTCAAGAATAACTGCTCAAAGGTATTTTATTCTTTAATATAGAAAACTCTTATTTTTTTCTTCAGCAGATGGGCTGTCTACTGATGGCTGCAGAATTCACTCTGAAACTTGAGACGTGGAAGTTGTGTTGAAGTGGAGAGGTAGGTGCTGTGATGGCTTCACATCAATTGAGGATTTTATCTTAATCTCAAACCCTAACAGTGCTCCATCTAGAAAACATAGTACTGTCACTACAAGACTGTAAATGCAAAATAATCATAATATTTTGTTCCTCTGCATACTGTGTTAAGCAGACTTTTCAACTGGTATTTGATTCATTTTCTAGTGCAGCATAATAGATTAATATGATTTCTTGTTTTATGCATCTGATTCTTGTAAGCGCTATGGTATAAAATCATTATTTCGTCTGGTAAAAGTACGGTAGAGTTAAGTGTCTAGCAACAATACAAATTATTTAATTCGATCTGGAATGCTATTCTGCTCTGATTAAAATACTGCAACTTTATTAATGATCTAACTTTAGAATAAGGAGTTGGAAATTGTTTATTCTATGAAGCAGACAAAGTGCTTGCAATGGGTGAGGTGCTCGTGCTTCTTACTGATAACATAACATTATGGTAGCTTTTGAGGGTGGTGTTATCAGATGAATTTGTTCCATGTCAGTCTTCCTTGAGATATCACTTGGTTCAAAATACTGTCTTGAGACATGTTCTTCTAAAGTAAAAAAGAAAAAGTTTTTTTTTTCTGTATTGATTCTTTACTCAAGATGATGATAATGGAATTTTCTGTATATCATTGACCAACAACGATGAAGTCAATGTTATTTAGAGAAATGAGAAATATAAAGCATATTTCATTTTGGTTTACTTACAGGTATATGACCGTGTGATTTTGAGCTTTAAAAATCGTATTTTCTGAAAAATAAAACCCAACAGGTGAATGACCGCATCTTTTACTAATGTTAAGGAATAAATATGAATTCAAGTGCTTCAATGTGTTTCTTATCAGCCCTGCATAAACTCCCTCCAGAGAAAACAAATGCAGGTCCACATAGCCCAGGTCACCTGTGTAATCGCGTGGTGGGTGGAATGGTGGGAGGTGGAATGGAAATGAAATGACACAAAGGAAATGTAAATTGTTAGGAGAAAGAAAAAGAACTTGGGTGACAGCTTTAGAGCGGTACATGTTTGCTGGGAGGGTAATCCGGTGTATTCTTTAGTTCTGGCATGTACAGTCCTAGTTAGTAAGTACATATTGATAGGAAGTTGGTTTGGTTTTGGGTTTTTTTTTCAGAGGACTTACGTCTCTAATTTTTTTTCCCCTTTTTCTCCTACTTTGACCTTTACAGCATAGCATATAGGTCATCTGATGACTTGAATTAATGAGTATGCCAGGCGATATATTCATATAAACATATGAAATCTCTTTATGTTTCCTTGCTGTTTATCAACAAAATGTTGTATATTTATGTTCAAGAAATTATGCATTGTTGTTGCCCAGAGTTAGAAAATGGATTCATATGGAAATTGCTGATAGAAATTTGAAAAATAAATGCTCTGACAGCATCCATATTCTCCCCAGCATTGTCACAAATTTGGCTGGCATTTTGGTGCTAGAGAAGTACAATGTTCTTTATTGATGTGGTGTTTTCAGTTCAGCGTTGAAATACGAGATCCTTTTCTGCAAGTGACAAAATTTCACTTCGTGTTCTATAGAAATAGCCGTCTTAATCCTTCTTAAAACTAATCCAATCCTTGCAGAAGATTTTTGCTTCTTTACAGCCTAATAAGTGTTGCAAAAACTTTTTTGTAACTAGTTCTTTAATTTTAATTCGCTAATTTATTTTGACTGTTGCGGAACCTCTGTTTTTTTTCCAGTGGCTGAGCATTACTGAAAGTGGTGGATAGCATAAAGTGAACTCTCAAGGTAAATAATCAAATTTTGAATTAGCTGCAAATTACCTAAAAATTTAATATTGGTGATTATATTTAAGCAGTATTAACTCACACATCAAGTAGATTAAGGCCAGAATACTAGAGCAAGGAGGGGCTCAGCTCTGGTGACTAATAACAATTTAGCTTTACAATTGGCTTGTCACTTGCTATCCTGATGTTAGCTGGAAGAGAGGAGATAAGGTTGCATCATTAACCACCTCAGTTCCCCTTTTCTTTCAGCACGGATGATGGAAGTAGAAGGGAAACACACAGTCCTTCAATATTTTATTGGTTAGAATAATAGAATGTTTATACTAGGAATGTTATAAAATCCCTGGATTTGAGGACAATAAGTTGAAAAAATGAAAGTTGGGAAATTTTGAGGCAAAGTAGCTCAGAAGTTCTGAAAGCAAAGTTTCTTCTCTTTCTCTGGTGAGAGAGAGGGGTGTTTGGTTTCTCTTAACCTTTTGACATCATGAACACAGGGAACGAAGTTCGTCTATCTTTCAATTCTGGTTGAATTGAATTGATTTATGCTAGTGGTTATTGAAGAAAACTTCTAACTGGGCCTGGCAGTATCCTAACTCTTTCCTATCAGCATGCAGAGGGTGATCACAACCTGCTTGTGCTTTTCGAAACTCCCTTTTCACTAGGGCTTGCTGGATATGTCAACGAGTCAGTGCTCAAGTTGGATAGAATCAAGGCAGCCCCCAGACTAACAGTCCAGAAGCAGTAGGAAGTAATTATCTGTATTGGGCATGTTTGGTTTTGTTTTTTTTTGCTTGGTGTTT
>VYZM01016753.1:49153-61100 GCA_013398915.1 Dromas ardeola
TTTTTTGTGTTTTTTTTTTTTAGAGCTAGATTGGTAATAAAAAAAAAAAAAAAGCCGCCAGAAATGATGACTCTGTATCCCTATTAAGCAAATCTGTATCGTATTCTAAAATGAGGACAGCCTGACTCTCAGAGGAACTAAGAACGTGCAGACCCTTTCTATGGTCATTTAATTTCTGGGCTCAATTTTCGTGCAGTGAATGGAGTGAAGAATTAACAGATCTATGGCTTCAAAACATTAGTACTTTTTACCTTAAAAACTCAAGACATTGTTTGTGAATTTGATTTCACATCAGCTCTGCAAGATAACGCTTCCATTTCCCAGCAAGATAAATTCCAGCAAACAGATGTGACTTGTCCATAGCTTAAAAATCTTGGGAGGGCCAGTAATAAATTCTGGATTCCTCGTTCTCAGCACTAATACCTCATTTGAGTGTGTGCACGTAAGAATAAGAAAAAAATCTTGCAAATGCATCATGTATATTTAACCATAGCTTTTATAGCTATGCAGAATGATCCTATACATATACTCTTTTGTGAAAGCAAAAAGTTGCACGTAGTGTCGTAAGAGCTTTGAGTTTTACATTAGCTTGCATATGGATATCTGTAAGTATTTTGCAAATATTAGCGCATTGCTCTTCTTCTGCATACTGCAGACACCTGCATATTATGCAGATGGACAAATATAGGTACATACAGTGTTGATGAAACACTAAAATTCTCAAAGGAGTAGAGCAAAGCCAAGGAAGGAAAAGACATCTGATGCTGTGCTGAGCCATAATGACAGAACTTTTCTTCCTTTCTGCAGAAGATGAGAAGCTAAAAAAGTCTGTAGCGTTTTGAGACTTGGTAGATATGTTGCAAGTAATGAATGAGGAAATCCCTAGCTGGCAACCTAAGCCCAATCATTAGTCTGAAGATATTACACAGACACAGTTGATTAGTCTGTTGTGCTGTACTGTCTGGAAGAAGTTAAAGTATAACATGGCAGTCATTTGTATCTCCTGTGAGAATGCAGCCCCTTCTGCAGCTTTCAGATGATAGATCATTTTTTAATTAATTTTTCTTACTGCTCTATTTTTTATTTTTGCTTTAAAATTTTCTATTACCTTTGATTAACTTTGCCAGCCTTGCAAACGTATTTGTAAATCAGCAAGAGGCATGCTGGTTCAGAGAGCAGGCTTCCTCCAACTTGGATATTTACAGATCAGTAGTTCTGACACAGATTGTTACCAAGGGCTCTCTCTATAGAATATGAATATCCTAGGCCTGCACCAGGGGAAAAAAAAGAAATCGCACACAAAAACCTGAAACCAGTGGGTTTCCAACCAACACAAGAAGAACGTCTGTAGTTATCTAGGTAGCTCCCTAGTTAGTGTTAGTGGTGGTCCTGCTTTAATGCTTTTTTTAAAACAAAGTATGGAAACTTGAGGAACAGGAGAAGGACATGGAGACATGAGGGAATCGGAGCCTAAATAAGTCAATCTGCCTATTTAGTTTGGCATGAGAGAAGGAGGAAAGTTTGGTGTTTGTTTTGTTTTGTTTTTCCAGTGTTAAAAAAAAATCCACGGACATCTCAAGCACATTGTGAATAAGGACAGATTAGTATCACTGAGGTGGTCCTCCAGGGAATACCTTTCACTCGCCAGCCGTTGCAGTGAGGGTTGGGATGGGCTACATGTTGGACCACTGTCACCTTTCTGGGAGCCATGGGCATGGTACTGCACAAGTGCCAAGCAATTCTACATCCTATTTACTGAGACTGGATTCACAGCGCGTGCAATGCAGAGTTGCCCTGCAAGTTTCAGATCAGTTGTCTGTGAGAGATCCTTCTGTCCTGGAGACTGCAGCCTGGAGTCCTGTCCCAGTCATTTCGGCAGCAAAGGTATCTTCCGGCTGTCCGTGTGCCATTATAGGCACACCTTTTGTATTTCTACCAGATGAAGCAGCATGGGGTGGGGGGGAATACATTTTTTGCAGACCCAGCAGCGCTCCCGGTATAAACAGAAGTGTAAATTGGGGCAAAGATGACTTAACTCTTGGTCTGTGAGGTCTTTGGATCAAGACTGGGATGTACAGACTCTGGCACAAGGGGACTTTAGCCTGCTTGGGGCCTAGGCATGATCACAAATAGAAATAGAAAGATCACAAATGCTAAAACCTGTGTGAAGTTTTCAAAACTTGGTCACTGCCACTGGAGCTTCATTTTGATGAGGCAAAGACACATTGATTTCCAGTAGGAAAAGTTAAGTGCTTTACTGTAACTTCTGCTACTCTCTTATGTTTTCCCAAGACAAATTGTGAAGAACTGTTCAAATTATCACTTTGTTACATGATTGGTGAATATTTCCCCAGCAAACCAAGCAGCGTGACACAGCATTCCCTTGACAAACTTACAAGTCTCTAGTTTGGCTGAGCTTTGTTGATATGAATCTAATTTTCAATTTGCAACAGTTTACCATCCTTGGGCTGATGGTTTCAGAGCAGATCATACTCCAGAAAAATCCTAACTGAGGGCAATCCAAGCAGCCATTTAAAAAATCTAAACAGCAATAAGTAAAATAGAAAGTACACTGACTTTTAGGAACTTGAAAATGTTTAAATATATATATATATTATTTTTTTCAGTGCTTTGCCTGTTTTGAGAAAGAAATTGAGTCTTACAGACAAATAGCACAGTGTGAATATGGGTCTCTAGGGTAAAACTTTGAATAATTGGTACAGTGCTACAACAGCTTTTTTATTAACCACTACTCATATGACTTGAAATATCATTTAGTCCTTAGGTTGCGTGTTTCATAAAAAGCTGTGCAGCTGTGTATGGCACATGAAAGGATAATAATATGCACACAATACTTAGCGGCAGAAAAGAAAAACAAAATACATATTTCCTTTGTAATCCTAATGGAGCACTTTTTTTTACAAAGCATCAGGGAGAGTATATTCACAATGTGTATTACAGAAGCTACATTTCCCATTAATTATTTTGTAACTGAGTTTCTTTCAACATCAGACATAAAAGTGATGGGCTTTTTGTTTTTGCATTAATTGGTGTCTTTGTGATAAAGCACTTTTTGCTCCTGTGGCTGATAAAATAATCAGCATTAGGGTATGTACGTGAATATTCCCTTAGGGCTCACTTCAAAGACTGTAAATGAGGCAGATTTTCATACGCATGAAGAATTGGTTTAGAACTGTATGACGTGTTGTTTGATAAACACTTCTGAGGCATACCTTACAGTATGCAGTGTACAAACAAAGTAGTATGTCCTTTTAAATTAGAATTATTTTTTTAATCAGAAAAACATTTTTTCATCAGTACATCACAGCAGAAGGTTATTACAGCCTAGACATTTTAGAGCTTCTGCAGGTTGTTATATGCTGTTTATTTTCAGAATGCAAAGATGTGATTTTAATTTTTTTCTGAACTCGGAAAGATATGGATTGTATATTACATTTGTATGCTCCTGCTTACACAGGGGACCTTCATTGTGGATTGAGATCAGAAAGGAGCCAAATCTGGCATCCTTAGCCAAAACTCCCTATGACTTACCATCTCAGAAATATTTGTTGGTCAGGATTGTTTTGAAAATGAGTATTCATGCTTATAAAATGTGCCTCTGTGTTTATGATTTTGGTAATCAGCCTGAACTTTGCATACAGAAGACCATTAATAAAAAATAATTGGGCCTTCAGTATATGGCAACATGTGACTTTGGGATGTTTGGAGATAGAGGAAAACTTTCGCTCATGCTCTTAATCACCTAGGACAAAGTAAGTGTTGATAGATGTTGCTAGTGCAATAACATGTAGCAATTGTAGTTACACTGAAACAAAAATCACATGGGATTATGTTAATCAGAAAAAGGATTAACTATCAGCAATCCTTTGCCCTTATAGCATTTGCAGAACTCTTAGTAAAATCATTAGGGAATTTGTAGAAAAAAAACAACTGAGATTATCTACTGCATCTAAATCCTTACACTTTGCCCCTTAAAAGCCTGTTTTATTATAGAACTAGTGCAGAGCTCATGAAATGGAAAGGAGTGTAAAAAGTCACCAAGAAGTCTACCTTCTTGCAGCACGGACTTTTGATCTGCTGACAAGAATTTGCTGGGTTTGAGAAGCATTTTTTTTTACTTTTTTCTTTTTTTGGGGATATAATTTTTTTTTTTTTTTTTAAGGAGAGAAGGCACCACCAAATGATGAAGCTGTTCTCGAGCACACCAGTGGAATATACAGCTGCTCCTAGGTTAGGATGTTTATTTGTGTACCTACAACTTTGCATGTACAAGTTTCTCACTACAGCAAAGGGATTTTTGATAGTAGGATTACTACTTCCTGACCATTTGCGTAATTTTATCTTGCTGAATTCCTATATATGGTATGTGGTGATAGCCATTCTCTATTTGAGCATGGCAAGAAGGAGGAAACCAATGCCTGAGTGAGTGTCTGGCCAAGATTTGGGTTCTTATTTGTGCTCTTCCACATTCTTCCTTTATAATCTTGATCAATTTATTTATTTATTTTGTATCTCACTCTAAATTTAGAGTGCTTACTGGAATGAAAATCCAGCAGGGTATTTTAGTTTCTGTACTACCTAGGAAGATGGTACATCACTTAAAGTGTACTTTATTATAGTGTCTGTAGTATCAGTTACTGTGCTTCTGTCTTTCTTATGAGAGTGCTTTGATTTCTGCAGATCTTGGTGTATAGTGTTTCTAACTGATGCTTTTTTTTTCAATCAAACTTGATGTCTCCTCTTTTGAAGATATGACCAAAGTAAGTTGTTTGGTGTATACTGATTGACACTTTGCATGAAAATTTGTAAATTGTGTTCTTGTTTCAATAGGCTTTTGTCATTTTATTCTCTGCTTCTGCCATGTGCTGTAATGTCACCGAGGATGAATTTGATTCCTGTCACTTCTGTTAGTATTACATGTACCGATTTCTGAAACAGGTTTTGTTCCAAAGGGTATCTAAATTCAAAGGGATGTTTTTTCAAATAATGCTAAAATAGTAAGTTCAGTGTTTTGCTGGTATTTATAATAAGTTGCAAGTATGTGGTGTGCATTGGTGACAGAGAGTCTATAGATGACAGAATTTGGGGCTGATAGGTTTTCCATGTTCCAGCACTGTTTCTTTGTTTGAATTTAGGGTTCTGTGAAAATGTGAAGTGCCTGGGTATTTTCTTTTACAGTCTAATTGCTGAGTTAATCCATCCTGATAATCCTTCCGTCTTTTTAACGTTGCTGAACTGTGCCATACCGTGGAGTTCTTTATCTGCCTTAGACCTTCTTGTTAATCTTGAGCACATGATCCCCAGTACGTCTCAATCATATGGTATTTGCACACTGCATAATATCCCAGAAGACATGCTATGCATTCAAACATGTCAAAGCAGACTATCCTAGTCTCTCCCTCCTTAATTTTGTCTACTGTGACATATCCTGTGATAAACTCCACTGGTATTATGACTTTTTATCGATGTAGCAAGCTTTTAATTCCTGAATTTTTTTGTTGAAGTATTTAACTACTTAGAAAAAGATAAATATGTATCTGACAACTTAAGCTTTATGCCAGAATTTTACATTTAATTTCTCTCCTTTTGTAAAGAGGGGGCGGGGGAAGATACCCAGTGAGGCTTATCATGGCTCTTTTTTTCACAGCTCTTTCCATAAGGTTACAGGGCTGCACCTTATCAGCGCTGGCCTCCAGCGTAGGCAGCTAAACTTTTAGTAAGAGGCCTGACAGTGAGGGTGCAGTTTGCCTCATCTCCAGGTCATTGATAAAGATATTACACAGGATAGGCCCCAAGATGGACCCCTGAGGAACCCAACTTCTACGTACAGTGTGAACCATTAATCACTACTCTTTATTGATTTCAGTGGGAATCCTTTGTGAATGATTTCACATTTAGCAGGGAGAAAAATTCCAAGTCTGGACAAAAGAAATTTCCCTTATGTTTGAAGAAATTTTTGTGGTAAAATGAAGTCTATAAAAAGGAAGAGCTTCTCATCATCTTTTCACTTGGAATTACTTTCACTCTGCATTTTACATTATGTTGCAATCCTTTCAATAAATGCTCAGCAATTAGACTCTTAACATTTCTGCACAGTGTTCTGCACACACCTTATAAAAAAGGGTTCATCTAAATGAAAAATCAGTTTAAGGCAGAATTAAGGTACTGTATTTTGGGCTTAGCTGAAATGGCTTAAGCTACTTTGTGCGGCCTCTGTCTATTGCAGTACACGTAAGAAGAAAATATGCTGTCTCAGTACTATATGGTGAACAATTAAGCCTAAGAGACTATGATTATCTACCTCTGAAGGTGGTTTTTTTCTGTTTCAAAGGACTGATGTGATGATTTACCGAATTCATATCTCTACTTATTGGTGTATTCAGAATTTCATTCTCAAATACTGTGTTTATCTACTACACTACATTCAGCTCAGGAGTCCTATGCTAGTGATAGAGTTGGTCTGGAGAAACAGTAATATGTGTCACGAGCAGCTGGTAATCCTTGTTTTTAAGAACGGGGACTGGTGAACACAGCTACAACAATGCTTTAGTGGAATTACTGGATGGAACAGAGCCAGTGCACCTGGGACTTGCTGTAATTCATTAGTGAATAACTTTGGTTCCCCTGACTGGAGTACGTTGTCGTGCAGCTTCTAAGTTTCCTTATGCAAAAAGGGCTGATTACATTAGGGTATTGGAGGGACAGAAAATGGTTCTGTTTCTATAAAGTAACTCATTGTTTTGAGATGTGGATTTATGAGAAGACATAAATGTAAAAAATTTGGTTGCAAGTTCGACGCAAAATTTCTTGGCATCTCTAGTTCTCAGTCTGAAATGTAAATGGAAACAGACACTATTAATGGCTGATGCAATTCAAGCAACTCAAACAGGATTAGAATCTATGAGAGGGTGATGTGAGTTATGCTGATGTCCTTGGTATTTGTCTGTTTTTACATTGCACCATGGTCTGTCTGCAACGTCTAACCCAAACGTTGCTCCTGCACGGTACTGCTTGATAGCTCTGGACCTTGTGCAGTTCATCTAGCCAAAGCATTGCATCCCTTCCGTTTGGAGGGTCCTGGAATTCTGCCACCACGTGGGAGGAAACTGGAACAAGCACACAGACCATCTCAGCAATCGTCCCCTTCCGTTTACCACTGAGAGGATCATCCTTTTCTTGACTTGAGCACTTCTGTTTTCTTCTCTGGTGTTGCTTTTTATGTAGGAGAGCGCTCCGCAGAAAAACGCGGAGTCACCAAGAAACCATCTTACCTTCCTTCAGCTGCTACCTCAAGACTATTGTGTTCCGAAATGTTCCTAAGACATTGAAACCTGATAATGGGTAGGCAAATGGCAAAGAGTATTCTCTGCTTTTGGCGCTTGAGGGTTCAGTACACCCTATCCTTTTTTTCACCATAGTTATCTCATTTGCTTTCCTTCTTTGCCTCTTATTCCATGTTTTCCGTTCAACATCAACAAAACAAAACCTTTGGGAGAGCTCTGTTGCATTCAGTCTGTTCCAGTGAGAAGGGATTCAACCTAGTTAAAGTCACTGGATGCTTAAAAAAAAGACGCGTAAACAGTAGGAATGTTAACAATGTTAATATTTCTTATGGTGTAGAAGAATAGCAGAGCATCTGTCTGGGAGCACTGGTGGAGAAATTATGCCAGTTTTCTCTGTAAGGACTATATAATATTGCTCTCCCCAGGGAAAGTTTTTGCCTAAAAAGAATTCTCAAACACTTCTATATATGATTTATTCCACAGTTCAGGTACTGCTGTTAATTTTACTTTCTGGCAGTCCTTTTTGTAGCAATTACTATTGCTATAGCAGAATTCTATATATCGCTTTTATCTGTTCTTGATGCCGCAGCTTTGAAAGTGAGTGCCAATGTTACATACAAAGTCTGATATGAGCTTCCTCCCTCTCAGAGCTCTCTCCTCATTCTTGGTAGCTGCAGATACTGAAGTTTCTTGTATATTCTTCTTTATTCTATTACTTTCCCTCAGTAATCTAAATTTCTGTCACGCTTCTTGTGCTCACTTCTCCCTTTAATTTTGATCTCTGGCTCCTCTTTTACTGCAAAAGTCTGCTTTGTGGCTCTTGTTTCACACACAAAGAAGCAAGCACCAGCCTGTAAAAACAACAGCACTTCCCTTTATCCCAGTTAACTCTCTAGCTATATCCCCAGCATCCAACGTTTCTTCCTTTTAGAGTTAAGCTTGCTGAATTCACCTATGTGCTCTGAAGCGCCTTTCCTCAGATTTTATCCTTGGCCCTCTCCATTCAGTTGTTTCATTTCTTGAGGTTAACTTTTGCTGAAGTTGTCTTTAACTCCTTCCTATCCAAGTCTGGTCCTCCATGAACTGTCAGTCACTTTCAGCACAAATGACTGTTCTTTCTTTTTAAAAAAAATAAATCTTTTTTTTCTCCTCATTCTCTGCTACACGTATACCCGGTCTTGATAGATCCTTTGGAGAACAAGGAAATTCCTTTTAATGTCCCTTCCAGCTTTCTGTGGCACTATCATTGGTGCATCTATGTTTTCCTTCTTAATCTCTGCACTCTCTTTTTTCTTTTTTTTTTTTTTCTTTTTTGCGTCATTTTATTCACAAACACAAATTAAGGGATCTATTTTTCTCCTGTCCAAATCGTGTCAGTCTGTCCCTGGCATCTCTGGCGGGAGATCTCTTATCCGTGAGCTTACTGTGTTGCGGGGAGGGATCCTACTTCTGTTTCCCTCATGAGCCTTTTTTACTGTTTCTGATATTAACCATGTGAACATCAGCATCGCTTCTGTGAATCTCATTTCCTAGTTGACTCAGACATGTCTCAGAAGCTTTGGGTTTCCCAGACCATGGCTAACTTTTGCAGGCAGTTTCTACATAATGTGTGCAAAGTAGTGCAACACTTACTCCTTGATACTAAACTCCAGTCTGGGCTGTTATCTAACAGCTTGATTATTATCATGTTCCCTTCCCTGAATTTGACAATTTGACTTAGTTCACTGTGATCTCTCTAGGTTGTTGCTTCAAAGAGCATTGATTGTTTTGATCGTCTGCTTTTCCTGTGTATCTCTCCACTGATTATCTTCTTCCATCTTTGATTAGCAGTTTGTTTGATACAGTTTCAGCGCCCTTCAGGGACCATCCACAGTCTGCTGTATCTCAATGATCTCTCTCTCTTTTCCTTTCACCCATAAAACCAACTTTCATAACTCTTATTATTTTCGGTTGTGAATATTCATGTTTCTCTTTTACTTTAGCAAGGCCTCTTTATGGATTTCCAGAACAAACCTATTGTAGTCCTTCAAATCCGACCCCAAAATTCGTATTTTTGTCACCAAATTGCTAATCTGTGAAGGTGGACAGATGTTTTTTTTCGTAATTTGCATATAGCTCCCTAAATGTTGTCTTCATTTGAACTGTCAGAAGTTTTGTGTGTTAGAGGGTGGCGTTTTGTTGTAGTGTTCTTAGCGTGCCTGAAAGTGTGGGGTTGTAATTCATACTTGGGGTGTGTTGGCAGGAGGTGTAGCAGCTGGAAGACCAGCATGGCAGAGTGCATCAAAGGACACAGAGATAACTGCACAGTATAGACCTTTTCTCTTATTTTATTTTTTTCCCCAAAAAATTTGCATCTCAGTTTATGAACTGGCTCACTGTTCTTCAACAATTGTAATGAAGAGAATAACCGTGGTCTCCTTGGCTGGCTTATAATCCATACCATCTTCTGTTGAGAACAATGTATTTCAAAACAGACTGTGGTTCTGTTGGAAAAAATGCACTCTGTTCTTAGCCTTTAGCATTCCTACGGCCTGTACTTTTCAGTTCTGATCCGTACGATACGAGTTGTTGTCTCCTTTTAAAGGTAACAGCACAGGGCTTTTTACATGATTTTGAAATGCTTTACAGAATGGTTGCTATTAAAACTTGTACAGCCCACTTATAAACTGAAGAACATAGTTATGTACAATTGTTTTCTCACAACATATCAGACACACCACATGATCATTACTTTATAAAGGTAATTTCTGTTAATAATTTATTATTATTATTAATAAGCTGTTTAGATTTGCTACTTTATTTTACAGTAGTATTAATTCCTCTGCCACACTAGTCTGCTGTACTATTTCAGGTAAGAAAAGCCATTACAACGAAAGCAGCAGCTTTTCTTAGTAAAGCCACATATTTCACCTTGAGTTTTCAGCAGACATAATTTTTAAATGTCCAACATCATTTTAACACCTGCACACTTTACATAAGCGTTGTAACACAACATATGGAATTAAGTAAAAGATGTTCAAGCATCCTTAGTTTCTTTGGTTTTGTTTATAGCTTTGAATGTACTTTCTCAACGTTGTGTTATTAAATATATTTATAAAATTCATTAAAGTTTCAAAATTCATCTCTTCAGCAGAAGGACAACTTGGTAGAACTAGATAACGTATACCCTTGGGCAAAGTGGGAAGAAGAGGTATCTTGCTTTGCTTAGCTTTCATAATATGCATGTACTCACCAACAGTAAGTGCTTGGTGGTACGAGATTTGCAAATATGTGTGCAATATAGCGTACTTCTCAAGTTTTATGTGTTCTTGCTTTGAATCACAGTTAATCCTCCCTGTTCTCTTGCTCATCAGTTTGTCTATTGGCTACTTCTGATGTTTGATTGCACAGTATTTAATAAAAAGGGGACAGGAGAAAAAAAAACTTTATTTCTTACTTTTTCAGTTGGTTTATTTGATACTTTTAAATCTTTACTTTCCAGTCACTGAAAAGTGGAATTTTTTATTACCATTGAGAGAGACAAGCATCCATTGCTTGTAGTTCGATGCTTACTCAGAACCTTCCCAAACCCTCGCACGTTTATTCTGAACCTATACATGCAAAAAGTGCCTTAAGATACTTGTATCAACTGATCTGTTTGAATACTGCAAGTATAATGCTAGAAATCTGCTTTTGGATATCACGCCTGTTATCACGGTAGCTGAAAATAAGGTCCAGAGCAACTCTGTTGTTTTTCGGGCGGGGAGTGGTGCGCAGCTTGGAGATGTATTTGGGTGGTCGAAGTTAATCGTTTGGGGTATAAAGGGCTAAAAGCCATCAGAGAATGACACATTGTATTAACCTCTGAATAGTTCTACTTTTTGTTTGACAGTGTCTTATCTACCTAATATATCAGTCTCCTAGCTTCAGTTTGGGAAAAAATATTGCTGACAGTCAGAGGGCATTCTCCCATCTTATTCAAACCCTGGCATCGTCTGTGGATGCTGTTGTTTTCTGGTAGATGCACTCACATACACCTGCCTCCATGGGAAGGGTTGATGATTCAGTCTTATTTCATATGTCGTAGATCATCAGCATCCACTAAACATTGGCTGCAGAAGGAGCAGGATTAAACTGTTTGAATCTGGAATGTTCACAGTCACTTGGCTCTCAAGGTCATTGTTGCATACGGTTGCCTTCAAATAATTCATAGTGGTTACTTGCTCATTTGCTGTGTATGGATTATTATTTTTTTTCCACCAAAGAAAGCTCTTTTGAGAGAACTTTTATCAGCAAAGTAGGAAATTATCTGGTGAGTATTAATAAGCATGTCTAGTGCCTGATGCTTGAAAGTAAAGCTTTAAGTGTTTGATCCTTAGCTGCGCTGCAGTCAGCTTGAGCCACTCAGGTAGATATCACGAGTAAAACAGAGAAGGAGAAGGAAAAACAAGGGGTTACTGGGGACCATTACTTGAAACAAGTGACTTTACATGCTGGAAGTGAAATGTTTAGTTCTCCGTTTTTGAATAATTGAAGATCCAACCTGTTTATTCCTTAGAGCACAACGTATCTGCCACAAGATAAAATGCAACCCTGATAGGAGGGTCTTGACTCCGCACTTTTCGTGCCACGTAGCCAAACTGGCTGTGTAACTGAGAGTTACC
>VYZM01016753.1:61153-77460 GCA_013398915.1 Dromas ardeola
GTAACTGAGAGTTACCGGACAGGAGGAGAGAGGGGCCTCCGTTTCCATGATTATAGATCCTGTGTTTCTGACCACATAGGGTGAAGGAAAAAAATGCAGCTTTTCTACCAGCTTATGAATAGAATTGGAATCAGAGGGGCTTTGCAGCAACCCTTTATCATGTGCACAACTGGGCGGGTGGCTCCCATTCCCACAATGCCTACTCAGGGCACTGCACTCGATCCTCAGCATGGTGCAGGGATGGGTGAATTTCACCTTGAAAGCTCTAAGGTTAGCGTCTGGCATCTGTGATTACATTTGCAATTCAAGTTAGTCTATTTTCTGCTTTTTAGCTTTTATTCAACTGAATTTAGTGCTTGTGAAAGATGTTGGATTGTTATTTCTGGAGACTGAAATCTTTCATTTATCCATGTAACAGATAACACCTTAAGTAGGGGTAATGTAATCCTCCCCCTGTCCAACTCTGCCCCTTCCC
Organism: Dromas ardeola; assembly: GCA_013398915.1. Lineage (NCBI taxonomy): Eukaryota > Metazoa > Chordata > Aves > Charadriiformes > Dromadidae > Dromas > Dromas ardeola. Next base: position 61,629 of record VYZM01016753.1, read on the forward strand.
GTGTTCTTGATGCTGAAGAAATATCTCTTAGGGGTGAGAATAATCGGTTTTTATGTAGCTGTGGCAGTATTAATGAGTAGCTTTGTATGGATGAACTTAAAAGAAATCTGGACCTATCTGTATTACCGAGTACTAGCAAATAAATGATGGTGGCTATCGCTTTGTAGAATCAATACTGATTAAAATTGTGATAATACAAATTGGTGGGGTACAGAATATCTGTGTCTAAACTTGACTTTGTGAATATCTCAGGAGCAAAGTAGTGTGTCTCAAGGTATTGGAAAAAAGGGCACAACAGCAGGGGTGTTTGTTTTGGGTTTTCACAGACACATACTCCTCACACATAATGCAGTGCCATCCAGATAAAAAAAATATATAAATAGTGGAACAGTAAATCAATTATCAGAATCATTTAAAGACCATTACTATATTAAAGTGAAAATCATATATTCAGAAACAGAAAGTCTGTATGATGATGTTGTCTAAGAAGGGCTTTATTCACAGGCCTCAAGGAGGGAGGTGGTTAGTGATGTGATAGCTAAGCATCTGCCAACGGGAAGCTGAAATTCATGGTTCCCATTGGAAGTTGTGTTAAAATAGGGACAGACAGTTGAATGCAAACTGTGCACAACTCTTGTGCAAAAAGTTTCCTAAGACCCCCGTGTGAACTACAAAGTTCTGTGCACATTTTAAGTCATTCCAACTGCTTGAGGTTTAGATGAATTGTTCAGTGATATCAGACGAATATTCTCTGTTGTCAGGTTTCTAGGATGGAGCATGGTATAATGGCAGATTCACGGGGCTAGAGAGAAAGTGAGCAGAACCATGTACCTCTAAATTAGGAAACCCAGCTGAAAGCTGAGTCTTGGGTACCTCTTCCTAATTCAAGAAATTAAGAACAAGGAAGTCTATAAAGTATCTCAGAGTCCTTGGAGTAGGAATAAGGTGAGAGTCATGTTCACTCTCTGATCTTAAGAAATAAAAACATCAGGTACCAAGTGGATTGTTTCCTAGACATGTTTATAGAGCATTCCTTCCTCTCCCTCTGTAATTCATATACATATCTATTTACATTTATATATGTACACTGAAGGTTAACCTATACACTAAAAGTAAGTACACTTTTCTGAGTAGTTCTACAGGTGTATTTCAGTCCTTTCTTCAAAGAGAGAAGATTAAGTGGTGGGTTAACTGATCTACAAATAAAAATGGGATACCATATCCTCCAGCTGTATTTTTAAGGAATCAGAATTCTGCTGCATTTCAGCTGTATTAGTCGCGCAGGATGCATAGAGGGCTTAGTTTTTTGACCTTGCTGGGAGGTAAGCATGAAATAAATGTCAAGTTCCTCAGCTGTGTCAAGACCTGAGACACTTCTAGTCCTCTCCAGCAGAATTTTGGGAATCGTAAGGAACCTGAGTTTTGAAAGCTGGTAGGCCTGTGAAGTTTAGATCTTTCTAGGCTAATGTAACTGTATGGAGATCACAATTTCAATTTGTGAGCCATCTGTAAATCTCACTTGCAGACTTAATGTATGGATTTGGATTTTAAAGTGCCTGTCTTAGTCAAATGAATGTGAACTTCACTAAAACCTGGAAGCTAAAAGTGTGACATATGATATAAGCTCGGAATAGGAAGGCTGAGTTACTTTGCTATTTGATATTACTGAGCGTAGTGCTAGACTGTTTTCAGATTCTCTTTTCAGCCCAGAATTTTGAAAGACTCGTGGAAAAGTTGAGTAAGATTTCAGGAAGAAAGCTGTAAGAATGAATCTTTCTGGAAAGAAAAAGTTTTGTGTCATAAGAAAACTTGGAAGCTAAGTTTCTGAAATTAAAGTACAGAGATGATTTGAGTACTGTTTACAAGTAAGTTTATGGGGATGAGGTATCTAGTAGCAAGTAATTCTTCACGGCACAGGGAAAATAACACATGATCTGGTTGTTCGAAGTTGAAGCGAGGTAGATGAAAATTAGAATTAAATGCGTGTTTTTAGCTCAAAGTACTTTAGATATTGTAAGGCTTTTTTGAGGATGTGGTGAAGTTTCTAGACTTAATTTATTATTTGAAGTCTGTAAAGTTAAGACTGGGTGTCTTTCCAGAGATGAGTTGTATATCAAACAGAGTTTTACGGGCTGGATATAAAGGTTACTGTAGGTTCTTTGGTTTGCCATGCAGGAAACAGTTCTAAATTCAGCTAAATGCAAGCTGTTGCAGACAAAACTATTGGTAAACTACTACTTGACACTTTACATTTAGTGAGCTATAAAAGGTGATGCTGGAAAATGCTAATTCCCTTTCTTCTAACATCAGCGTTGCTAGGAGCGTGTACAAGCAGCTCTCCTGCGGTGCATGTGAGACACTAATTTTTCTCTCATGGGAACCCAGTTCCCCCTCATTTTTAATTCCCCATCGTGGTGTTTTACTCACGGAAGAGATAAGCCCTCAAACTCTGGTGATGTGAGTAGGGAGCCCTTACTAACTCAATGATTATACACAGCAGGAAAAAAAAAGAAAAGTCAGTGATCCCTGGCTTTTGCATTGTTTGTAGTACCAAGCCAGAGAGAAGAAAAGCTGCTTTTCCCCAACTATCTCTGAACGCTGAAATTATTTCAGCTAAGCTATCCAGGCAGCTATGAGAGTTGAGACAGTCTTTTCCGGGTACAACTGATGTATAGCACAAATATGGCATATAGACTTCCACTTAAAAGCTGTTCATTGGTACTGCTTGGGTAGAACTGTAGTTTATTAGTCATGTATTTAATTTTACATAAATATTTTCTCCTCTAACTATTCATACCATATCACTGGTTTAACGTTTTAAAATGTTTTTTTTGTTTTGTAGCAGAACAAAGCGATTCCATGAGGTTTAAACAATCCAGGAATACTCATGAACAGTAGCTGCTCATTTCAGCCCCCAGACAGAGAGTTGCTGAGCTGTGGTATGAGAGTAATAGATACATTCAACTGAAATCAGGATTGCTCTGTGAACAAATACCACAAAGAATAAATTTGCATTGATTACAATTAGTGTCAAGCTGATATCCTAGAAAATGTAATCTTAATTACAGTGCCAATTTAGGAAATACTTAAGCACATGCTTAAGTATAATTAAGCGTATGCTTAGTCCTTCATTGATTTGGGAACTCTTCACTGAAATACATGTACAGGGCTGGCAGTCTCACTGGTGAGTTCTGCAAAGTACATAACTGCTGGGCTCAGGTTCTGATTTGTTTTAGTGTTAGAAGAGAAACTGTAATTCATGATGTGGTTACTTAGTCAAGGGTTGCAGTTCCTGCTGGCTGTTGACTGTGTCTAAAACACAGGCAAAAGCACATTAAGAATTACCTTAAGTAAAAAAAAAAATATTTAAAAAAAAAAAATCTCTGGATATTTAAATAGGTCCACACGACTTTTCTTCTGTAGAGGGCAAGGTCCTAATTCAAGTCAGGGAAAAATATCCGGGAGGCCTTCCCTTTGCAATTGTCATGATTTATGTAGTGCTGTGTCGTTCAACGTTAGGATTTTTTGTTTAAATAATCATAGCAGTAGGCAGATGGAGTGTTCCCATAATGCTAGAATCTTGGTTTGATGGGCAGTGTTTTTTAAATCCAGATAAAATACTATCTTAGTGTTTTATTAATATTGCACATTTCTCTCTTTTATATCCCTATTTCGTATTTCTAATATGCATGATAACAATCCTGAATTAATGTATATTTATTTTTATAGCATTGTTCATAAAATCTGGGGTAGTATGCATATATTACAAGGAACCAAAAAAACATTGGCTGTGTAAAAAAAAAAAAAAATAAAAAGTATCAAACATTGGGATATCTTATTCCTAATGGTCACTTTATATTACAATTTTACTGAGTTTCTTCACTTGAATTCTTAAAGCAAAATATTAATTTAAATGTACGCTTTCATTTATTTACATCTTTGAGATCAGATTTTCAAGGCAATTTCTTGTCATTTTCAGCATATAACTGAAAAGTCTCTGAATGAAGTTAAGATTAGAGGCCATCCCAACATATTTAGTTTTCTATTGATGCCCTGTAGTTTTTCTTATTGTATGTCTTGGGGTTTCTTTAACTTTCATCTGGCATGATACTTTTCCTGATAACAATTTTTCATCCTAAACAAACGACTTCTGTTGATGACCCTGGCCTCTTGTGAATATGGAATTAATGAGTGCTTTTATTTTCATTCATACCTCTGCTGTCAGCACATTATTTTTGCCATCTCTCTGTATCTGATCTGTCGTCTTCACAATGTTTTTAATGTACTTGGGGAGAAATCTTATCTCGGTTTCTTGTACAGTTTATGTCCATTTTCCATATTTGACTTATCTTTCCATTCCTCATTTCAATTTCTACCTGTTTTATATTGTATCTGATATATAATACCTTCTTGTTCTTGATTACATTATGCAGGTCTGATTTCATCCAGGCTGGGATCCTGTTTCCTTTTCCACATATTCAGCCAAATGAAATGCAGAAAGACTGAGCATATTATGCAGAAATACCCTACGAACAAACATTTCTTCTTTGCTTTCACAAACTGTTCACCTTCTTCAAACTTGTTATTTCAAACTTTTTTCCTTGGGTTGATTTGGTTGGTTTTGTTTGGTTTCGGTTTTTTCATTTTGTGTTTTAAAAGTTCAAATTTTAAAAAAGTCAGCCCCTTTTGATGCTTAATCTCTTTTGGGTGCATGTTACTTGTATCTCCTATGTTACTGGGGAATAAGCTGGGAATTTGATTCCCACCCCACTTTCTTCATTAGGAAATTGCTTTCTATCTTCTCTTAAGTCTAGTAACAGTGTGATTTCTAATACTGCTTTAATGTGCATTGATTTATATCATGGTAAATAAAAACCAGCTAATGATATAAAGGAAACTTTTCCTTTCATAAACCTGTCTCACTGATGGAGCAGGCTGTATGTGGCATGCAAATGATCAGCTTGCCTGCTTTGTTATTTGATGTATAACAGGCATTAATCAGCGTTTGAGGAAAATTCCTTTAATTGGTATGATCAATGAGATGCCTTTTTCCTGTTTTACTTGTGTGCCACTGTAACACCACTGATTTCTAAAGTATAATTGTATGCATACACTGATTTAAGTCTGATGGAAATGTCCAGACAAGACACAGAATTTTACAGGTAACTTGAAAAATACATTTGAGAGTCAGATGACATTGAGAAGCAGTTTTTTGGCTGGATGAAGGGTGTGAAAGAATCTGACTATTAAGAGCAGAGCTTTACTTAGCTCGTCTACGAATATCCCTTTGTACCCTCAATGATTTGATTACGCCTCAGATGAGCAACGTGACGTTCTGTTGCTGATCAGAACCCAAGGGGGGGTTGGTTCAGCGTAGCTACACAAGTAATCAGTAACGTTTTCTCTGCAACTAGATCTTTGACTCCAAAAATAGCAATATATGGCACTCGGTGGAATACATGCAGATTTTGCTTTTGCTTAGCATCCGCATTTCGGGTACATCTCTGATGGTGCCTGGATTTCTCTGGGAATCTGAAAGGAAGTGCTCTTATCTACAGAGAATAGACTGGTGCTGCTTTGTACATCAGTAATGTGTTCAGACTGCACAGGAGAAAAAGAATTTAAAAAACCACGCCCACCCCCAAAACAGTACTCTGTATCTAGACAGTAGCTTTCTGGTGATACTAACAGGCCTTAACATTGCGATCTAATCAAGAAAGTCCAAGTTTTAAAATCTCATCAGCATCGTCTGAGTCAGCATCATTAAAGATCAACCTCATGAGTAAACCATACTTGATTGTAATGGCTGATATTTATAAGCTTGGAGAGCAGAACAGTGAAATTTGTTAATCTGCTAATTCTAAACCATAAATCATTCATTCTCCCTCTTGAGTACACTGCATTTTATCATTTTACAAATTAGCATCTTTCTAGCTCTTTTTCAAAATCTCAATGCAAGCAAATTATGTCTCCAATACAACTGTGTAGGAAGATACAGCTGAGAAAAGTATTGCTGATACAAGTGTGCTGAAGCGTTTCCAGAGATACTGAGATTGGGGCAAAACAAGACAAAGTTTTTGCTTCCTCCAAACCCAAAATTCTGTTTTATTTAGCATTTAATTTGAAATGATCGAGAAGATTTTAAAGTGCTTCTACTCAGTTGTGCCTACTAAGTGCGTATTTGAATTTGTGGGTCCCCTGTGATGCCATGTTTCCTCGCTTGTATTGTGGCATGAGAGAAAAATTACAAAATTACATTTGGCTGATAACCTGAAAGCTCTTGAAGAGAGTGGGAAGTGGGCTTTGGGGTCCGGTTATCAGTTGTGCTGTTTTCAGGAGAATATTAATTTGATAAATGTCACTTACAAAATTAGTGAATAAATGGTATCCTGTCTTCTGCTCATTGTAGTATACTTTGCAAATGACTTTTCTTTCTATCTGGAGTGATGGGTGACAGTTTTCTCCTTGTGTGTTTGTATGTCTGTCTGGCTGAACAGGTGGCTCTTACTTTTGTGAGGACTACTAGTAAATACTGGAAAGTTTAAGATGTAGCATTTAGGGTTTGGTTGGGAAGAGTTTTAAAAAAAACCAACAAACCTGACGAAGGCTAGGCAAAAATGATACTGTATACAGTATCAGTTTACTCTCACAGACTACTCTGAATATGACTATAATATTGAATATTAACCTTTTGATCTGTCTTTGGTCTTGTTTTAAGCATTTGAGAAGAACTGGTAACTGTTAATCTGTCTTTATCTATGTTTCTTATCTCTGCTAGTGAAAAAAGTGCTTCTTCCCCTAGTAATACATATTTTCTGACACATCATAATTACCACGATACATGTTGCAAATACAGGCACTGACTAAAAATACCATCCTTTAGTATGTGTGTGAAGGGACATCTCAAAAGTGGCTGTTACTTTAGGCTTTTTTTAAAACTTTGAAAATATCCGTGCAGCTGTAAGAGTTCCTTCCAAGGGCACACTTCAGGAAGGATCTTCACTTATGGAAGAGGAATTTTAGGAATATTTTTTTTTAACTCTTCTACCCCTGTTGTCGTAGTCTTGACCGCAGATAATAAACCAACTGCGTTAGATGCTACTGAATGACGCGGCTATTAGGGGTTGTTGCAAACCCTTACAAATTCTCAAGACAGGCATCAAAAATATAACAAACTGGAATATGTACTGTAAAATTCTGTCTGGAAACTTTAAAGTAACCAAGAAGTATATGAATATTCGAAAGACGTTTTGCTGGCTGAGATTGAAAAGTGAGCATGTTCCTCTTGTAAATTACTACTTGGCACATGCAGATTTTTGCTGTTTTCAAAGGGACTTTGGTAAGATTGTCTGCTACGATCAAGACATATCTCTAAGACGAAATGTTAAAAACTGAAACAGAATAGCAGGTAAAGAAAAAAATACGCATTGACACACAAAACAAAAATGTAAATGATTATACTTCTGATGAAACAGCCTACAATGTAAAATGTGCATTTACTTCAGTTTCATTTCACATCAGTTAAATAAAGCTGCAAGGTTCACACTTTCTTTAGATCATTTTATGCTGATGTATCGGTTTTGTAAAGAGCTATACTCCAGTGGGTAAAGGAAATGTTGTACTTAGTCAAAGCTAATAATTGTTCATCCTGACATGGCATTAATGAAACAGATTCCATTCCAATTACAAATATATTTGAAAAATAGTGTGGCATTAAACTTCTCAAAGCAAAATTGGTGGGGCGAATTTTGGATGGTGGTTGAAGTTTTACAGCACAAGTTTATTTTGCTTATTGAGTTGACCAATTTAATTGTGTATAAACTAAATATATTTCAATTTGTTCATTACCGAAGTGGTAGCTGTTAAGCGGGTTAGAAGATCTTTGAGTAATGCTTTTAGGTGATAGCAGTATGCTAGCTTTGAACAGTTTCTTTTCTGACCAATTAGTTATTGAAGAAAATAGGAAAAGAGCAAAACTTAAGAGCAACTTCAGACATTTTGAGCTCAAAGTTAGCTGTCCTGTTCTTTGTTGCTCTTGCTCTTTCTTAGGAAATTCCCTTGGCTTTTGCTGCACGTGAAGTTGATTCTTAGGAACAGAGTATGAGCTGATATAGTCTGGGACACTGAGGCCAGTCCTTTTCCGTCACAAGTGTTAGACACACAGAGCTCCACAATGGCAGACCTTCAGGCCCCAGGGCACAGATTTCCTCCCTCCCTTTGACCTTTCTGCTGTGCTCACTTGCAGTCTATAACTAGTCTGGATCTGAGAACAGTAGCCCAAATTTGTAGCAAAGCGTGTAGCTGCCTAAGGAGGAGAGCTTGATCTGTAAATATTTAGAGTCATATGACCTTAAGAATATTTGTAACACCATCCAAGTGGCCTGAAGTAAGTCTCATAAGGCACCTCCTCCCCTTCCTTTTTCACTGACCTTGGTGTCTGTCAGAGTTGTTGCACTCACATACTCTCATTCCTCTCTCTGACTGCTCCTCAGTCATTTTTTTCCCTCCCTCCCTAAATATGTTATCCCAGAGGTGCTACCACCGTCGCTGATGGGCTTGGCCTTGGCCAGTGGCTGGTCTGTCTTGTAGCCAGCTGGCATTGGCTGTATCGGACACAGGGGAAGTTTCTAGCAGCTTCTCACAGAAGCCACCCCTGCAGACCCTCACTACCAAAACCTTGCCATGTAAATCCAATACGGCAAGACGGGCAGGGACCAGTCACAGAGCTGATAGATAAATTTACCAAGGGAAGGTATTTCTCCTGCCTTGGCTCATCCTTAGTATATACTCACTTCTGATACTGACATCTGTTTCACCTCTTTTTTGGTGCTGATACATGTAGTTTTGTCAAAACTGCAGCCCACAGATTTCAGACTAAGAGTGGACCTTGGACAAATAGGGATGACACAGTCCTTTTAAGCAGCTCTGATTTATTGAGCTAATCTACCCCAATTGCACCCACCTTCCTGTGATTTCTCCAGTTCTTTCTTCCTGTGTCTGTGCCAATGGAGACTTCAGAGAACTGCAGAAGTGGCTGCCCAGGGCACCTCTTCTTCAAGCCACTTGCAGCCTTAGAATTTCCCCAGAGAGGGAAAAAAGAAAATTCCTTTGCATCTGTCAGCAAGTCAGTTGTTCAGATACTACAAGTTCTGACATAATTTTGACAATGTGCAGGATATTACTTGATATTAATGTTCTTCCCAGAAGATTATAAAAGCAATAGGTGTATTCAATTACTAAAGCAAAAGAGAATCAGCAAGCAAGATTTCTCTCCAGTTTAATCTTCCTTCTAAAGTGTAGGAGATGTTGATTTGTTATCCACCTACAAAAATGAAAAACAGCTTAGCAGTATTTAAGATAGGGTCCTGTTACTGGGTCATAAGTATACTCAGATTTGGACATTCCAAACCGAATCTTCAGTCTGCCTTTGACAGAAGGAAAATTTTGCTTGGGAGCAAGAAGTACTTGAAGACAGTAAAAGATCACTGAAATGATGTAATCGAGGTCAAAGTGCAGAATGGCTGGTGGAGCTGTGCTCTGCAGGTTTGACAGCTGTAGTTTGTTTTTAGTTGAAAGAGAAAAGGCGTATACTAGCTGGTAGAAGCACCAGCTAGTCGCGCTGGAGAACAGGGAGTGTAACTACTGCAGATTACAGACTGCTGTAATGCCTGTTGTAAACAAAACCCAACCTCTCTTCTGAGTGGGTCTGGAAAAAACCAGCCTGTGCAAACCACGTGACAAAAATCAAAGCAGTCGCACAGAGGCACAGATGGTCAGATGCTATATACGTTCAAACCAAACAAAAAAGAACAGACTGATGTAAGAAGAACGTTGAATTGTTGGGTAAAACAGAAAGATACTTGACCTTATGGAATTATAAAGGCATGTGTTTAATGATGGTTGATGCTTCTTAGTTGATTAGTTTATCACCATGAGAAATACATTTTTTTCAAGTAAAGAAATGTCAATTTTATGATGAATTTAATTTCAACGATTTTCAGGGCTCTGATCACATGATAATGACTTATAAAAGCTTAAGAGTGTAATTTCAATTAAAGATGTGCAGGTGGTAAGAAATCTGCATATTTAAATAACAACAGATTCTTTAAAAATATATTATTTTGAACTTCTTTAGATGATATTTTCTGTTTTCTCATTATCATGAGATGTTTATCCTTTGTCCGTCTTTCCTATGTATTGTTGTAGCTTCATGTACGAAGTGTTTTATTGTACACTATAGAAGGGAAATTGATGGTGCAGAACCTGTTTCTAAAGAGGTGGAAAAAACCCTATAGGAAGCCTTATTTTGGGTGGATGAGAGTGTTTGGGTTAAATTCATTTGACTTGTTTTACGTTCTACTTGCTAATAGCATCTGTGGTATTGCAGAGATAAAACAACATAAGTGCTTTGTTTTGAAGGAATACAATAGCTGGCTAGCAAATAATAAACAAAAAAGAATAAAGAAAAATTTTTAGTGGTAAAAAAAAAATCTCAAAATTTCTTTAGACATCAACCTGTCCTTCCCTGGGAGGAATGGCATTATCAAAGAGTTTGTCGTAGCTGAAGGGAACCTGCTCCTTAGAAACACACAGCAGGATGGGCTCATGAAAATATTTGCATTTGTTGAGCAGAAAGCTGATTTTCCACAGGTAAAAGAGATTGCATGATACAGCAAACGGATTTTTCCAAAAAGAGGAGATGAAGACACGACTGGTAACCTATTCCTCTAGTGACTGCAAGTTTTCTCAGAGTGCAGGAGCCACTGGGGCAGTGTAATTAAATATTGAGGTACCAGTTGTAAAGTCCAGATCAGAAATAACATGTAGGGACAGACTTTTCTTTCTCTGTGTGACCGAAATCCTGAAAGTGAATGGGATTCAGACAGACGCCTGCAGTGAGGCTCAGTTCCAAACGTGGGCGCTGGGACTGTTGCTTTCCAGAAGCAATAGAAGGAGCCAAGTCTGGCAGCCATGGATTGCAGGAAGTCTTAACTTTAACCTTCTCAGTAGTCTTGAGCCCTGGACACTGTAGTATGTACCCAGGCTCTCATCAGGGCATAGGATGAGTGCCGAGTATTATAATGGGGAGCACTTTTACATCATTAATGCAGCAAGAATTGGGTAAAAGTGCCAAAAAAGACTAAAGTAGGACAATAAATTGGTGTAATTAACAATAAAAAAAATGGGGGCATATAATGGAACATTAAAGAAAAAGTGATTAAAACAATGGAGCGTTTCCCATGTTTAGCCAGCATGACCGTTGCCAAACAGAAATGTTGAAGACTGAACCCAGAGTAGGAAACACAATCTTAAAAGTAATGTTATTTTCTCTCTTCTGGTGTTTTAGGAAAAAAACCATTTTCTATAGAGAAAGTCATCACAGCCCTTGAAGGTAAGTCCTGTTTAAATAGATCTTTTAGCTTTTCCGACGGAGTTAACTTTTAAACAACTTAGATGATAAAAGAGGACAGGTGCTTATCTATATTTGGAAAGTAACATGTTTTTTATTCTGATTTATAAACTAATTTTAAGTTGGGTTATTCTACGCATTACTCGTTTTCACATATTTCTTTATGCAAATCATAGAGCCACTGTGCAATACTTGCTGTGCAGTGGAACTCAACAAATTACATTCTCTTGGCTCAAAAAGGAGAAGAAAAGGCTTACCTCATTGTCTTTAGCTCACCGAGCCCAAACTTTGCATGAAAGAGATGAATAAAATGCTTTAGAGTTGAATTAGCTGTGTTAATGCTGTATTAGAAGAAACTATAAAAAGTGAAGGGCAATGATAGAAGGAAAACTTCTCAAGCTCAACAAAGGAAAAAAAGTTTTCAGCACGCAAGCAGAGCAAAAACCAGCAGTACTCAATCCTGGGAAAATGTTATGATAAGTAGAAGGGAGTACAGGCAGAGAAGTTAAACCACCAGTTTCCAGACCCTGCATCGTCTGGAACAGGTTCAGGATCAAAAGATGAGCTGAGCGGTGTGTAGATGCAACAGGCAATTCTGTAATATTGTGATGCAACCTATGCTAGGGATAGTCTGAAGTGACAAAGATGCCTCCTAAACAGCCATTCAGACTTCGAGCAATTCTTCATTTCGTCTCGGAGGTTGGACCTCTACTAACTTTTAAACTCAACTTCCTCATTCTGTGCCTTTTCCCTACTTTCAGTAGTAAGAATTTAGAGTGGTCTCCTAAAAAGACAGTAATATACATGAAAGGTTGCAATTGAATAATTGTCCTTTCATCTTTCACGCGCTGTCACAAAAATCCATTGGAATTTTAGCAACTCTTGTTTTGAGAAGATATTGTCGGGCTCTTAGAGAAAATCAGAATCCTAAAATTGCGAGATTGCACAGCTGCCTTTCCTTCCTAAAAATTCAAAACATTACAGATAGCTCTGTGTATTTTCTATATAAAATAAAGTTTAACACAGTTAAACTAGAGATGTAATGTAAACGTTAATTCAAATTGCATCATTAGCCCCACCCACATTATCTTGTATACTTTGGTTGTCATGGATATGTTCACCAAAACCTGGTGTTTATAGGGAACAAGTTTGGTGGTGAAGTTTGCATAGCATGTAGTGGTGTTCCTGTAGACTGTGAATGGCATGGAGGGGGAAAAAAAACCCCAACACCAACTACTAAAAAACAACTCAAAAACAAACCACAACTTTCAACCAAGGTAAATTAGTTAGATGGCAGTGCAGGGAATTTATACACAAATGCAAAGAAAAGAATAGATTAAGCATGTGGAAAATATTTCAAGAGCTAGTGAGAAAGAGACTTTTCATTGTGTTTTTAGATCAGGCTTGTTTCAGATAACTAGGATGTAGAGTGCAAAAAGCTGGACACTACCACTTGTGTTCTATGAGTTTTGTAATGCTCATGCGGAATGAGGATAAGAAGTGTTAAACACCTTTTGAGGCTGATTAAACACAGAAGCGAAGCTGAGGAGTACATGACTGCAAAACCCATTTATTGCAAATATATGCTATTGCAACCATTGGATTACTAGATAAACAAACAAAAACCCCCAAATCAAAATAAGCTCTGATCTGTATCTGGGCTGCCAAATCACTTTTTTTTCTTTGCTACTTATTTTCTGTTTGTAATACCATGGATTAAGGAGTTAGATAGATGTTTTAAGATGGGTAAGTAAGCATGCGGGGTACAACTTAAACTTTTCAAATGGAACTCAAGCATTACATAGTCCATATGCAATATTTTTTAAAAAGGGAATGAAGTAGTAGGTAGTAATGCCTTGCTTCAAAACTGTAAGTCCCCAAAAGTCAAGAGATTTCTCCTGGACAGATCTGAAACAATGTGACTAGACTTGTTTGCCCACGTACCTTCCCTCTCTCCTTTTTTTTTTTTTCTAATACATATGCTGAAGAGGAAGAGAACGCGAGGGAAATATCATCACTTTTTTTAGCTTCAGTATCACAGATACATTTCTACTATATATATTTGATTTCTTCCTAGATAAATGGGAATTAACATTCAGACCTAGAGTTCCAGTTCACGCTGTCCCCATCAAAGAAAAACAGGCAGGCAGCACGCAGCCAGAGGTGTCCAAAGGTATTTCTGTAAAAAATGCCAAGGGCAGAGATAAAGATACTCTGAAGGACAGTGGTAGAATTGGTTTTATACTGAAAATCTGATAGGTAGGCTAGAAAAAAAATAGCCTTTAGTTATGGAAATACTTCTGCAAAATATTCAGTAAGGAATAATCTGCCCCTCTCTGTTAGCACTGTGTGAACAAAGAAAACTTCCTACTCTACTGTGTAGTACACTCCAAATTATGTTATGCTCTGCTAACATTTCCTTTCAGTTATGTACGCTTTTGATAAATACAGAACTCTGTAGCATTTATATGAAAAATCCTGCTTACAAGGATTTTTTTTTTTTGTACTCTGCTGACAACTTTTCAGAAAAGTGTTTTTTAGCAAACAGCAAAACTGAATGATAAGTGCTGCCATTCGTAACTGGTGGCAAACTCGGTATTTACACGGAGTAGATAATTCAGCGCGATGCATATGTACAGCAAGAAAACCAGTTCCTTATTACATTTTCTATCTAATTTTTCTTTGAAGTCCAGGTTATATGCTGGTTGTGCCCTGATACCTATGTTGTCTTCGTTTGGCCTTTGTCCACTTGAATTCTTATCTTGAACTTAAACTATTGCGGCAGTAGGATATTTTGATTGAAATAAAGTTCACGAGATTGTGGCCTGTGTATAAAACTTTATCATATGATATTTTGCCAATATTCTTTCAGCCTGCTGTGTATTAGTGCTTGTTTTAGAGACGGTGGTTGAAACACAGCCTGTTAGAAAAAGAAAGTGAGATTTGAAACTGCATTTTTTCTTAAATCTGTTCATCGTGGTCATAGAGTCCTGGCTTTGAGGGTTTGAACTCATGAAGGATGTTGCAGATGGTTCCTTGTTGGATAGCCATGTCCGTTTTCTGGTTCCTCTAATGTAACAGACCATGAGTACACCATTCATAGGTTTTTCACTTGTTTTTAGGCAACAGAAACATAATTTACAAAACTATAACGTAAACATACTGTTTAGTTCGTATGGAAATCATAGTTTTTAGCCGAGTGCAATCTGAATATAAAACATGACCCATGCGTCATTACAATTTACAGTCCAATTTCTTCAGGTTACTATGGCAAAGAAAATATATATAGTATTTAAATGGGCAGGTAGATATCTCTAGTGGGGCAGATTAAGATGCTAAAGTGAAATCTAAAGAAGAAGTTTCTGCTGAAATTGATAAACAGGTTATAATTTCCAAATTTCTCTTATTCCAATATTTATTTACTAAACAAAGTATTTATGTTTCTGAATCTCTTAATCTTACCCCTTAAAGGAATAGTAACTCCACTAGGAATGGAAGCGTGCTGCAAGGCAGTTGCAACACAGCTCTTCTCTGGTGAGGGCAATACGACCTGTTGACAAGAGAAGTCTGCGTCTACCTTCATTGTCAAAGTGAGGTATTTGGAACTTTGGTTCCCTCTTCCCTGTTTTGTCTTAGCTCCAGTCTTTTAGCATGATGAAACCGCAGGTGCATTGCTCCTGTTCCACCAGAACCTGGGGATGGGAATGCTAATGGTGTTCAGGGCATTCCTTTCCTGAATGCACATTCACCTGACGCACCTCCACACGCTGGGGTCTGGCCACTCGCTTTAGACTGGCTCACGGAATAACTTCCATTGTATTGTAAATGATCATTTTCCTAGCTCAGTCTTAAGCGCTTTATGCTTCATCACTGTAATACCGTTCTGGATAAACTGTTGCAAGATTTCCTGTGTTTGTGAAGGCCTAGAGTATCCACAAGAGGAAATACTGTTTTGATTGAAAACAATTGCACACACCAGGAGAGCTGTAACTAAACACTAAGGAAACTGTAAACATTTTGCAGTATAATCTCATGACACTTGGAAAGACTGTGTCCTTAGGCACAACTGCTGTTGATATCATGAAAGTGGAGCAGCTACTGACTACC
The DNA here is from genome assembly GCA_013398915.1 of Dromas ardeola. Classification (NCBI taxonomy): domain Eukaryota; kingdom Metazoa; phylum Chordata; class Aves; order Charadriiformes; family Dromadidae; genus Dromas; species Dromas ardeola. The sequence goes on from VYZM01016753.1 coordinate 77,146, forward strand.
AAGCTCAGTAAGGAGCTTGAAATTAACCTGAATAACAATAGTGCATCTGACTTGCTGTCTTGAGAATAGTTTGTGTCTGTAATTGTAATGCACATGATTGCTTGGGCGCATTAACAGATTCAGGTTTCTACACTTTTTTTAAAAAAAAAACTAATTTTGGCTCTAGTAGAGGGTAATACAGTTCTTTTTGGCATATTTATTCTGACCTGGCTTCAGCAAAGAATATACTTATTAATATCATATTTAATATTATTTATATTATTTAAATTAATTGGCATTAAAATTTCTGTCAAAAGTAAGCACGTGTTTAGAGAT
>VYZM01016754.1:0-22080 GCA_013398915.1 Dromas ardeola
TCATCCTGATCAGGTGGTCTGTATATTTTACTTAAAGTCTAATAATTTGGAGAGGAAAAAAAAAAAGAAAAAAAGATGGAATTTCAGCAAAAATCAAATTCTGAGCATTATTTACGTATTTTTTTTTCCTTTAATACTTTGTTTTGTGGCATACTTTTAACAACAACATAATATAACATATCTTATCCTGTCACTTAGCCTGCTATCCATGACTATTGCTATGTGACATGCGCTGAAATTTTAAGAGTTTGATTTTTTTGGAGGTTTTTTTAGGAATTCTTGATGTGTATAGTTGCCTCATTGCTGTTTAAATTTCCTCTGAAAGAGAAACTGTGAGTTTTTCTAGTTTCAAGACACTATATGTGTCTAATGAAAAAAAAGGATCTTCTTTAGGAGCAGAATTTGGAATTAAGAATTTGGAATTAATGCACTACGATGTCCATGTACACCGTTTTTAACAAAATTAATTGCTTATAGATTAGATTTAGTTATTCTGTAAAAGATGGAAATAACAGCTGACAAGCACTATTTATTATTGCTTATTATATACCTGCACCCCATCTCTTGTTCGTTGTTGACACTTAACATTAGTATTCATAGCATGTTATCTTGAAAGCAGAGATAATAAAACAATACCACTGTGGTCTTCCCCATAGCAGAGCCCTGGAAGAGATCTGGCTCTCTGAGAGTCCTCAGTGATTTACAGTCAATCTTATTCTATTGCTTTTTTTCTCTACCTCCCTCAGGGTAACAACATTAAACAAAAAAGATGCTTTCAAATCATACAATGAAGTTAGAAACATGTCAATAATAGATTCACTTGGTGATTCTAGAAATCATAACACAATACCTTTTTTACAAATAAATAAAGGACAAGAGAACTATCTGTCTGTCTAGTACACGTAGGAGTACTTGCTATTAAACACTTTAATATTTCCATAATAACTAATTAGTGGCTGTTGCTTCTTTTTCAGCCAGGGAACAAAAAAACTCTTTGCCAAGGAAGAACTGGAACTCATTCCAATTTACTGATGAAGAAATTAAACTTCAGAGACCAAATATGACCTCCCAAGGTCCTTATGGCAGAAAGGAGGGCAAAGAAACAATTTAACTTTGCTTTTCCCTATACCTCTGCCTTACCGTCACAGTACAAGGACTGAGGAAAACAACATAGGGGTAATCCTAGTACAAGTTCAGATATAAAAGAAGTGTCTCTAGGGCAGCCTGCAGAGCAGAACACTGCTAAAATTTTCAGTAATAATGAAAGAGCCAAGATAGGCTAGCTCTTCTGATAGAGAGGCCTTCAGCATTATTCGTACTGTATCAGCTAGCTCTCCAGCTTTGGATTCAGGGTTTGGATAAGGTTGCCTGCTGTTGATCTGAGCTGGTTGTGCAGTGTTGTGAGAAGCCCATCTTCTCCAAGCTTTAAGAAATTTCAGGACCTCCCAAATTCTCAGTCAGAGTGATGGTCTCACTGAAGGAAGTTTCCTTACCAGCTAGAAAATATAGACAGAAAGCAAATTTGGTCCTCGTCTCCTGTCTCACACTTTGGTCTAAAAGGAAATGCTTTCTCTAAGAAAAACAGTTCCAAGCATTTGGAATTTTGATTCAGTTTCCTAACGTAGCATCTTTCTTATTCTCCATTCATAAAAATTTCTAGGGGTTCTTTGGAAAAAATCAGGTTATAGTGTTTGCTTTTAATTAACACAGATACTCAATGAAATAGAAATACTTGACATAGGAATACTCTATGAGGAGGATGATATCTGCTACTATATTTCATAAGCTTTTGTGTAGTAACCAAACTCCTTTTTTGTGTGTTTTATTTTGTCCCCTACTTTATACCTAAGTTCTACACATACAAAGCAGGTCCGGGACAGTCTGGAGCGTGGAATTCACTACACAGATATTTTAGAATCACTTCACATACATGCACTTTGTGGCCTTGAGTACATACTCTTGCTCAGGAACTCCTGGGTAGATATGTGGATGCCATAATTTTTAAAGTGCGTAGCTTTTACATTTCAGGAATAACAGCCATTATCATGAGAAATCTTTAGCTCTGACGTGATGGAAATGATAGAGAAAATGTGTGAAGATCTGGCTCTGACTTTCTCAGTGAAAGAAGAATTAGCTAACACTTGTCTATAAGCATTTATTTTTGTGCAAATGATATTCAACTCAAAACTGATTAGGTGTTCTGAAAAAATGGCCAAGTGATTTAGCTTTTATTGCTACACAAAAAATTACAAATTTACCTAATTCCTGATTATTTCTTTTAATATTTGTACAAGAACTTGAACATACAGACATTTAAAATGATCAAAGAACTTTAATACTAATTTTGTACAAAAGGAATAGGAAGCTCAATAGAGAGCATACATACATGTTATTGTGGTGTTTCTGTTGAAAAATCCGTGTTGAGACTACAAATGCTACTTCAGTTTTTGCATTCACCCCTAAATAACCACAGTACTTATATCTGAATGATTGTGAATAGAACAGGTCACTCTGTACATTTGCATGAGGATGTCAGGTACCTGACAGTGGGATAATGAAAAATGCAGAAATAGAACAGAAAATGTAGCAGGCTTCAGCTCATGAATCTTGCAGTGAAATTAAAGAAAAAAAAAATCATAGTTGTACTGAAAGAGCTAACAGTAAAATCATGTGCAAACTGTAAAAAAAATTTGTTTTGTGAATACCGATTCTACTGACTACTGGAATCGCTCTAATCATTATTTCAAAACTCAGCTGTGAATGGCAGTTCTTTTTCATCCTCTTCTATTAAAGAAAAAAAAACACATATATATTCTGTTGGCATTAGCCCCTTTGCCAGCTTAGGACATTAAAAAAAGCAAATACACAGTACTTGTCCTCTCCTAAATCAGTATGAAAAATACTGCATCAAAACATAGCTTAAAAATTGTATTTAGAGAATTAATCAGGAGCATTATGGTTTTGTTTGAAGAAGCAGCAAGTGGTTTTACACACAGATACAAAGCTTCTTAAAAGTAAATAAAATACTCTGAAAATATTTTAGTTTTGGAAATATATGAACTCTATTTTAATATTAAATGATAGATTACTCGAATGAAAATATCTTATGATATTTGTAAAATAAATAAAAAGAACACAGTATTTTTGTGGATACTATTTCAAAACAATTACTGTAAGACAATTATAAATATATTTTCAAATTAACAGAACAACTCAAACATAGCTATCTGTAAATGCCACATGGTGAATCTTCTGTGTTGTTATTTAAAGCCAAATTATGTTTTCGTGTTCAAAAATTACATGGTAATTTCGGACTTTGTATAACCTATTGAATACTTGAGGATTTTCATGTTCATTATTTTCAGATGTGAAACAGGATTTTTTTCTTCCTAAGTGTCATGGTTTTGGCCGGATTGGCCAATCAGAACAACAGATGCATCCCCCCCGCCCTCCGTAGAGAGGAGAGGAAGAGATAAGAAGATTTACAAGTTTAGAAAAAGAACTAAACTACTTTAATGAAAATAACAATAAATAAGGAAATAAGAAATAATAAGAAAATTAAAAAAAAAGTATACAATATATACAAAACCATATCCAGCTCCCAGGATGACGATCGTATCACCAGCAGACACAGGGAAAGTCCCAGACTGGAGTCAGCAACGGACAGAAGCTGAATTCCAGAACTAGAGTCAGGAGTGCTCGGATCGCGATCGAAGGCAGACAAACAGACAGGGTCCTCCTCAGACGTCGGCCATTGAAGAAAAACGCGAGCCATTGCAGCCTTGCCCCTTTGATCCCTTAGCTCTTATACTGAGCGTGATGCAGATGGGATGGAATACCCTGTTGGTCAGTTTTGGGTCACCTGTCCTGTCCGCTCCTCCCTATAGGTGTGACCCCTCTACACTTCTCCACTTCCGACCCTCTAACGGGACAAACAGAGAAGTTAGCTGACCTTGGTTGTTATAGCAATAAGTATAAGCAAGAGCCTCTGTGCATACCATTCCTTGGTATAATCAGGTCTTATCACTCTGAGAGTGAACAGTTGCTGAACAATGTGCTGTTAATTTCAGAGTTTAGTCAGTTAGAAGAGGCCCAGCTAAAAAGTAAAATTACAAATCAGAAAATTGGTTCTGTTTGACCTCAAACCAGGCCACTAAGAAACACATCTTTGTGCATATGTGTCTACCCAAATTATTAGTAAATGGATAAATATGCTCTGCAACGTGGTTCCCAGAGTTTTGTCTAATATAAAAGGGTGAAATAATAATATACCAATAAATAAAACTCTTCTAAATTCTTTTTTTTGCTGTTGTTGTTTAAAACATTTTTTTCTGCTTTACCCTTATTTTCTGTACTGGTTAATATATTAACCTTACCAGGTATAATTCTTGTAATCAGATTTCTTTAGCTAAATTTTATTGGTGTTCAGAAAATGAGACACGTTTATTGGCTGTAGTCAAGCTTACGTGCCACTGTAAGTATATAAGTAAGTATATCTATATATCTGTATCTATCTATCTATATATATAAGTAAGCTTTCATCAAACAAGCTACTTCATTGCCAGATATGTGCCAAGTGCTTATAAAAAGATGACTAAAGGAAAGCTAAATCACCTACACATAATACAGATATGATTAACAGCTTCCAGACTTTGAGTTAAGGAAGATGTATTAAAGGAGGCTTATTAAAGAGATTGAGGCCATTATGTCTAGATTTAATCAGCTGGACTTGGAAGATCTGCAATTTAGAGCAACTTTATCACTAATTATGTCCTGGATGATCAAGCCTAACAACAAAATAAAAGATACTCATCAACCCATTGCCTCTAAGTGGCTCATAGAGATCAGTTATTTTATGGTCATTTTATGAAGTTGTTCCAGCAAACCAGTCTTCCCGTTTGCTTCCAGGCTTTAGATCAATGATAAGCTTGAAACAGAAAAGATACTAGAACAGAACAATTCTTTAAACAGAGAAAACCGCAGGTGTTACGATGAGTCAAAGTAAATAAAAATAAACTTACCTCTCTGCAGTTTCAAAGGCAGATCTTTTCTTCCACTTCTTTTCAATCTATGAATTTGTGAACAGCAGAAAGAGTCACTCAGTCATCTTTGAGTACTTTGGATAATTTCCGTCTTTTCATCATTTCTAAGACTTGGGTCTTCCTTGATGCAAAAAAAGTACACTCTTCTCAGGAGTTTCCTAACTTCATCATGTGCCAAAAGATCACAGTTTTTTGTATGCCTTTTATTGCTTCTGTTGCTCTACTCTCTAGAAAGTTCTTCCAACAGGATGTGGGCAGTTCTCCATAGTTAATTTTCTGTGATATAAAAATCAGAAGCTGAGACAATGCAAATATCTAGCCTTCTTCACTGTGTGATCACTTCACCTCTGTGATCTATAACACTTTCCATCTTAGCCCTTAGATTCAACAGCATTGTGTAATGGGGAGGGTTGGTTCCTGGTAGCAGACAAACTCTTGGACATTTTTCTAGTGGCAGACGGTTGTTAGGCTTTTGTCCACCCTTTTTGGACCACAATTCCTCTCAGGGATTCAAACTGAAATTCAGAGTAGGCTGGAGCAGAACTGCCAGACCAACAATAAGGAGAACTCTGTCCCACAAGCTCTCACTTTGCTTCAGATAGTAGATGGAAAGTTTCCAGGCTACTGCAGTCTCAGATCCTTTCATTTTAAAGCTTGGGATCCTCCAGGCAAGTATAGCTCATGTCACTTTATCATCATTATCATCTTCCTAGGCCAGGAAGACAGCTGCTACAGACACCACCACTCACAGCTTAGGCTTGAGCTAGAAAAGTGACAAAAGCTGGATCAGAGGATTTCTCTGCCTCCTCTCCAATACACAAGAGAGTGGTTGGTGCACCTACAGAATCCATGTATATATTTGGAGGGAGCATCCTGCTAAATTAAAAGGGAAAAAAATATGGGTCTGGGAGTGGCGAGGACAGAAATAAAATGGTAAGAGTCAAAATTTTAGCTCATATACTCTCATACAGTTTTTGTGGGGCTTTTTTTGCTCCGTCCCTTATTGAACTTGTTACATAAACTTTGCCTTCTTAATTCAAAGGTAGTTAATGTCTTAAAATTAACCTGAATGAGTCTGCAGGTATGCCCTAAGATAGTCTGGAGAAATACAATTAATTATATGATAGGTTTGAAGGAACAACCCTGCTTAATACATGTTAAGAATATGTCAACAAAAGCTTCAGTAAATTTCTATTTAAATGACGAAAGCAAGACATACTTCTTTAGAACACATTCTTATCTGTTGTGGCTCCTCAGGAGCCAATGCATTTATACTAAAATGATCTGGAGTTTCTGAGTGGCTGGGACATGTCTTCCTTTCCTCCTCTGCTCCAGTTTTTGGTAGGATGATAAATAACGGGCTATTGCTTGGACACCTCATAGCCGTAGCACCAAAAACAGCAGGAAAACAAACAGTCTGAAATAAAAGTATAAAACCATGAAAACTGAAGAACACAATGATATTGAAAAAATTATTCTGAATCAGAGACATTAATTAGTAGGATGAGGAATAAAACTCAGATTTCCACATGCTTATAATGATCTTCCTTTATTTAAGAAAGAACGTAGTCCTGCAAAATGTAGGGCATCATACCAAATGGCTCACATGACCTGATTTTCTCTTCCTTTTGTCGATCCCAGAGAAGTGACAAGCTGCATAGCATGTTGAATTATTTCCGTAGTAGGAATTTTCAATATCAATACAAAAAAGCATGTCTAGAGTATGCGTCTAGATACTTACAGATTTGTTGTGCCATATCCCAGCGAAATTTTTGTATGGGTTAATCCATATGAACTTGGTTAGACAAAGCACACAAATTCCACCCTCTACTTAGCATTCCTCCAAATGTCATATTCCTCAAAATAATTAAAATATTTATTTTAGAAGCTAAGAACAAGTGAAGTTATATCAGGACTGAATAATAAAGCTGGAAAAGAACAGTGAGTGAACAGGGAGTTCTAACATAGAAAAGAAAATCAGAGCTTGATTTAAAATTGATTTTGAATGAAAAGCATAAGGACGTCATATAAAAGCCAATGACTATTTTTACTAAAAAAATAAAGATGGGGAAAAAAGACATTAACTCCAGAGTGCCATTTGCCTAGCGATTACACTTGTGAGATTACCCTGAAAAATACTGTTATGGCTCTTGGGAGGAGACACTGCTCATTAGCAAAAATATAAATATAAATGCAAATGGAAGGTTTCTATTGATCTGCATACAGACATGTTGTGAATTTAATTTAAACATGTATGTTTTTAATGTTTTGCTTTTCCTTTTGCTAGAGACTATAGGAAGATAATTTGGCTTTCAGCGTCACACTTTCAGCAAGAAATTTTGTTTAGAAGCTGCAATTAAATAATTCAGAAATAATTAATTCAGAAGACAACCCATTAAATTATAACCCTCCCCACTGGTTAACTTGGTGCCAAAATGTATTGTTTAATTTATCATTCTTAGTATTTTTAGAAGGCCTCAAGGCAGGGAATGAAGCAATAATAAATAGGGAATAGTGGATAATTAGAGAAGGAAATGTGGAACAAAATTACTAAGGGCTTTAGGTGAAGTTCATTATTACTATTTAATAGTGCCCAAGAGCATTTGATCAAATTACGGATCATGTTTAAAAGTGGGCTGAGAGAAATCCTGGTGGAGGAGAGTTTTTTCACTCCTACTTTCAGAATTTTGCAGTAAGTTTTACAGAATTTTAAGAAGCAGTTAAAAAGCAAAAGCATATTGACCAAACCTTCTACTTCATCACACGCGGTGCTCTAGTGAAAGCTGAAGAAGACAGAGTTTCTCCATTGTCTCAGATATTGTTCAAGCTGAGGCTTTACATGATTAAGCAGTAAAGCACTTCAAGCATGAGTGATAAGGTGACATACTGTAAGTGCAGCCCTTAGGGCCTTTAAGCACAAGGTGAAGCTGATTTTTTTTTTTTAACTCTTCAGGTTTTTTGCTTTTTAACCTCATCTTAAAAGAACCCTGTTTTTAACACAGATCTTTCAAGCTGACCTGAACTTTCAGTATGGGTTGTTTTTTTTTTTTTTAATTTATTTGATCATTTTCCTTATGCATTTATGTCATTTCTCTTAGCAATAGTATCAAAAAAACAACGCTGAAAGTATTTTTGAACACAAATACATGTGCAAAAATAGAAAACTCACTTTTTCATCAGGTTAAAAATTGAGATCCTCTCTGTCTTGTTTTCAGTTGGAAGACTAAAATAAAATGAGAAAGCATGAGATCCATGGCACACAGCAAATAAGAGCATTTAATTTAAAGAGTAAGAAAGTGTTAATTTATGGAATATCCTTTTCTACTTAAATATGTTTTCTGAAAGTCTTTGCCACTGAAATATTAAAAAATATATTTTAAAATTTTGTTTAATGTTATTTTCTCTCTATGTTTTTCTATGCTTTAAAAGAAGAGACAGAGAAAAAAAAAAAAAGAAAAAAAAAAGAGAAAAAACCTTCTGATTGGTGTTCCACAGTAATAGAATGAGGGAGTAGGAAACTTAATTATTTCTGAAAATTTCCTTTCCAGGGGAACAGCTACATTTTCAGATACATATAGTTTGACTCAAAGTACAATTATGTCTGTTAGATACGAGGAATTTTGTGGGATGGAAATTCCAATTCCTCAACAGTTCTGATCATTAGAAAACTGAGATCTCCCTCTTTACACATTTGATTCCATAGACAAAGAAAGAGGACTTTGGGCATTGTATTACTTTTTTTTTCTCATAGCCTTTGTTAAACTTCGAAAGAGTTTACCTTTGAACTGAGTTCGTATGAATGGCCAGGTTGTTTGGTGTGTTTCATGTGATGTTCTGGAAGTTTATAAAAACACTGGCACAATTTAATAAATAATTCTAATAGCAACAGTACTAGCAGTAATAGTAAGAATAAATCACTATTCCCAATGTAGAAATTGCCCTAATTAATACTTTAAGCAGAGAAGCAGAGTGTTTACTACCTCTGCCAATATGGGAATAATTAAAAATGGATACTGTCCTGTATCCAAAAATGTGATTTAGGTACATGGTTTGAGGTATCATGAAAAAGTAGTAAAAAGCACCAGCAGATTTTCACTCAGATTCACATGGTGGGGGACAGAAGGCCTTTAGAACCGGGAGAGTCAGAATGTCAAAACAAAGTCTAGTTGTCAGCCAAGGGAAAGGAGCCAATTGTTTGGACAGATTTTGCACCTAGGTTCTGTGACAATGATTACTGAGCACTCTTTGAATTAATCCACAATACGCAGAAAGAGGATGGAGCTGTTTTCCTTGAGACTGCATCCATAGTGCAGAGACTATCTCATTTATGGATCCCAGACAGATAGGCTACAGCTCAATCAGTTGTCACAGTCTGTCTTCTGTGACTTGGACCTCCTCTCTCTGATGTGTTCTCTGATTTCAGAGGCAGCTTCTGCGCTGCCTGTTGTATTCTGCAATGATATTCACATTCATATCCATAACCTTGAATATAAATTATTTACTTTGAAGGTTGGCTATGTTATCGTGTGTCTAAATCCCTCTACTACACTTCCTCCTGCATGAGTGCAGGTACTTTATGTCTGACTCATCACACATGGAAATTGTATCGCATAGATACTTTTATTTTAAAATCATACTCCTTCTAAATGGAAAGTTGAAAAAATAGCAGATAGCTCTGAGTATTACAATGAAAAGACCAAATGAGTCAAAAAACCTTATAGAAAATACCAATACACATTTTAACTGGTTAGACTGCTTTATTTTTGTCTTTTTAATTTGCTTGACAAATGGCTCTGACACACCTGTAATAAAGAGAGCTCTAAATGTGCTCAAAGGTAGAAATTTTCCTTGTTGTCTTGGGAGGAGCATCAGGCTTCCATGTGAAGTGTAGCTGGGGTCATCACTGCAATTTAAATAATTCTTTATTGATAATGTAGAAGTTGATTTTAACAATACTTTTCTGTTTCTTACTATTTTTTCTCTGCTGTTCTTTCTCCTGAGAATTTGTGCAGAGAAATATATTTACCTTACTGTGATAATGGTGCAGATAACATCTCTTATGGAATTGATTCTTGCTTTTTGATGCTAATTTATTCTTTCTGAAAGCTTCTCAACTCATGATTTTTTCCTATGCTAATTTTGTTTATATTCTCTAATCTTCCTTTAGTCTTACTACCCAGATCATCCTTTACTTGTCTTTTTTCTTTAACCTTCTTTATTTAGCATATAATTTGTTATTAAATGTTATTACTCTTCCACTATCAAATTCACCTGTGTGTTCTTCTGTAGTCATTGACAATGTTCAGCTAGAAATCTAAGCTGTCAGGTCAATGGATCATTTTTAAGAGTTTAGTGAACTCCAGAACAGATTTAAGAAATACTACCACTACTATTTTGCATTTATAACATCTTTTAAATGAAGATTACAAAGGTGTTCATGATCATAAATTAAGCTTCACAATGACTTTGAAGACCTGAAATATAAATGCATGTTCTTTTAAATTTTGCAGCATAAAGATCATTAAACTGAGCAAGTTAAATAACAAAAAAAAAAAGAAAAAAAAGAACCTTGATTTGCAATGGTTAAGTGATTATTCTAATATTTTTCTGAAGGAAAAGTCACCGCTACTTTTAAAAATCAAGATGACTTTAAATATGAATTATTAATCAAAAGGTACAGTCAGTCACTTTTAGATATAATTTACATTACACATCTTAGGATATGTAACTGTTACAGTCTGCTTAATAATTAGGTCAATAGAAAGACAGTGCCTTCCAGACAGGTATAGGTTTGGGTCAGCCTGTGAGGCAATTCATCAAACTTGGTATAGTGCCTCCCAGGCAAGTAACTATTCACTTTGGTCTGGAAGAGAAGGCAGAACGCTGAGATGTCTCCCAGGCAGAAAATTAAATGGGTCAGCCTTGGAGGCAGCCCAGATAGGTGACTATTCAGCTTTCCTTGAAAATGGATTAACATACTAAGGTCATTCCTGAGTATATAACTATTGGCTCCTGCTAGATGACAAGCCATTATTCATGGACTTCCTTCCATTTGAAGGGCTGCTTATTGCGGCTTGTCTTAAAAATAGATTATGAGCCGATTAGCCTTTGATTCTAGTAATAAAGTCCTGTTTGTGAACACGAACGTATGTTTTACCAGACCATAAAAAATCATTGACCTTATGGCTGTATCTTTTCTAGGGATACTAAAAGAAGTTCAGTCTTAATTGGTATTGTAGAAACTGAGACCACATGTTAATATATAAGAAGGATGCAAAGTTTCAAACAGGGAGGTTTGTATTCACATCTTCTTGTATATAAACCTTTGACAGGTTTGAAAGTCTAGTGAGCATATGCTTACCTAGAGTACATGTGTTCATGACTTGGAAGAGAATGTCAAGAGCTTCAGATGTTTAAACTGGCCATTTATTCATGCCCATCTGAAAACTGAAGATACTGTATTATTTGAAAAAAATACGCTGAAAAAACCACAATTATTAAAGTAGTAAAGTAACCCAGACCCTATACAATAGAAAATGCATACATGTTTGACTTGACCAAACAAAACAGGAAGCCTGGGAGAAGAGATGAAGAGCAACAGACTGGTACACAACATGGTTCTTTATCCTGTTTCCTCTCAGCTGTTCCCTTTCTTTTCTCATAAGCTCTTGTCAGTTTGTTCTGCATTGTGGCTGTAAGATTATAAATGGAAGCATGGTCTTATTTGAGGGGAGGGAGCCAAGTGAAGAATAGAGGGCATCCAATAAATTGGAAATTCTGATAGATCTTGCTGAGTGCCAAATGGCATGTGCGTAAGTTAGCAACGCTGAAGTAATTCTGGCAGTAGAGAAGAAATTTGGCAGAGATGATTCAGAGAAAGGGCAGTTTTACATGGGAAGGCCCAGAGAGACCAGGTAAACAATAGGGCACTTAGTGATGAGCTGCAGGATATAGAAGGTGGTTAGAGAAAGTGGAAACTTTGGTTTGGGATTAACTAGGGAGATGCCTATACTTACTTCCTGTGTACCCCATGCCAAACCAAAATATTTTATACTGAAAGCCAATGCTCTAAGACATATGCTAGGATACTTTGTAGTATTACAGTCGAGATTTTAAAAGGGTTGCTAGAAAAATACAGAGCATCAAGAAAACCTACCACAACCACAAAAATAAAGATGAATGTTAGAGGCTATGGTGGGTGAATGCCTTAAGGCAGTTTACCGTAATGTCCGTTTGGATTTTATACAGTGAATGTTTAATGTAAATGCTCGAGCTCTACCTGGAACAGATGACAGCTCCCTTTTAAAGTGGATGCTTTCATTACTGGCTAATATGATGTTACGTATATTTGGTTCTTTGTGTGGTCCCATAAATCTCAAAACCAATCCACAGGAGAAATACAGAGCAACATTATTTCTTCACTTTAACCCTACTTTTTCCTATTGTCTGTGTTGTTTTACATATAATGTGCCAAATGGAGGTTTGGACACCAGATTGCTGGTCTCATTTCACGTCTCAGCATTTTAAGTTGTCATGATTTGGGCTGGGCTGGCCACTAAAACCAGGACATAAGTCTAGGCAGTTTCACGGAAAAGGAGGAATGTGGCACAGACATGATTGTGTGTCTTATCAGCAAAAGAGTGAATTTCCTTGGATGGGATTCAACTCACTTAAGAGGTCTAAACTTTACTGCCACAGTCACCATCAGCAGTCCTTTTACAGTCAAAGAGGAGAAATAAACACCACCAGAGTGCCATTCATTAGCTGTATTTCAGATTCTATTTTAGAGTGAGAGGAACCACACCTTGCAAAGACCTTGAATTTCCTAAATGACTGAAGATTTACTGTCTGACTGAAGGTCAAATGCCAGAGGCTGTTTTAGTGGATGAAGAGTTCTTTGTTTGCTTGTTGGTTTTTTTTTTTCCAAAATCATTCTTGGAAATCTTAAAATCATCTGAAAAGTTAATAATCTATAGTAACTGTTGTTAAAACACCTCGAAAGTGTCTGAAGCTGCAACTTTTCAACACTGTAAGATGTAGTTCAGGGTTTATACTTACCTATTCATTCTACAGATGAGAAATCTATGCACTGGGTATTACTGTTTTAAAACTTTGGCTGTTGTAGCAAAGGGATGGGGAAACTGGAACTCAGTTACACTCTCTATTAACTTGTAAGACATTTTAACCTGAGCAGGTAAATGAATTAATCAAAAATAACAGCAAGGCGGTTGCCATGGCTATAGAATGTAATGATAACTAGTTTCTTTTGGGGCCAAAATTTAGAACATGGAATGAACTGTGTGTTGCTTGCAGGCAAAATCCATTCTGTATTTTATTTTGATGTATTTTTAATTGAATTATTTTCTGTGGGTCATTTAGCTTCAAATGGAAATCAAAATATTGCAGTTTAAAGAAGCTGACATTATGGAACACCTGATGTGTCATTTACTGACAGAGATTATGTAGTTTTTTGTTTCCCTTAAAGCTTTTTGGAAGAACTGTCCTATCTTTGACTGTGCGAGAGAAAAGGTTTTTTCTAAACATTTTGTTTCATCAAACAAAGATCAGGCAAAATGTGAAAGTTTGATTTTTCTTGAGCAAGAGACTTCTAAATTCCAAATATCTCCTGGAACTCTCAGTGTTTTCTATAAAATGCTGTCTTTATAAACCCACCTTGCTTTAAAAGCTCGTTGGGTAAAGACTAAAATGATAATTTTCAGCAAATAGGGCATGATATCCATGTTTGCTCTTTACTCTTCAAAGTCACTGAAAGAATTATTCTTGCTTCAAGCACAATTACTCCCAGAGTTTCTCTGGTGGTGTTTTGCTTCCTGTATCGATTCTGACACATGGTCCTCCTTGAAGATAGAATAAGGAGCACAATACATGGATGGGGCTACAGACTCCTACTCTGCTCTGTTTTTTAAATTCACATTATCTAATGCCTCCAGGTAATAAAGAAGTAGATAAACCTATTAATCAATAGAACTAAATTGGAAAGTAGAGGTTCTGTGGGCACAAATATCCTTACCTCTACCGACAGACTTCCTTGATAAGTAGGCAGTCAGCACAAATCTGTGAGCCATTTATACTATATATTGGCATGCCATTATGATCAGTGTTTAACTATGTCAATGTTGTGAAGTTATTCTCTAGGTTGTCCATGTTTCTGCTCTTTTTCCAGTGAAGTGCTAACCTTCTTTGACTGCTTTGGCACTACAAAGAATGCTTCTGAGTTCTGCTGAAGCATTAACAGGAAAATGAATGTCAACAAATAAAGTGCTATGGAAAAAAATAATAAAAGCAGCAACAACAGAAAAAAAACCCAAAACTTTTCCAATACTAACTGTGTTGCCATTCTCAGCAAAAAAAAAAGCTTGGTACAGATGAATATGCTAAATACTCTCCCCCCATACTGAAGCTTTGAGTTGGAAGCAGTTTAAAAAGACTTTCAGGCAACTGTATCAAGAGGCAAAATGTCACACATGTAAGTTCTCCTATTGAACTATTCCAGTGCGAGATGATAAAATACATTTGGGAAAACACAAGGATAAGACAAAATCAGTGCAGTGAAGATCACACCCTGAAACTTAGTTTAAGGTTCCTCTCCATGCCTAAGATCCCATATTTGCTCTGTAAGTACAACTTTCATTAATGTAAATTGCCGGGGCCCTATCTGAATGCTCTAATGGGCCTCACTGGTGCCAACTAGTCCTGCCCTCCCCTCAGCCCCACCAAACTCTACCCATTGTCCCGGAAGACCCATTTCAGATCAGCTTAGGCCCATGAGTCCCTTCCTGAGCGATGCTGTAAGCATGCCAGTCTCCAGCTCTGCCACAGCCCTGACCAACCCAGCCACTGGCCCCACTGATTTGGGTCTAACCCATGGTCTGATCTCAACTCTGCATTCTTAAGAGCTCCTTGGGATTTCTTGTCAGTTGTATGGTTGTCTTTGTTTAAATTCACAATAGAAACATAGGAAGAGCAAAGCTCTGTGATAAGGCAATAATCTCTTGATATCACTAGGTTATTGAAAATAACTCTTCTTTAAAGAGGTTCATTGATATCAAATTTCAGGTTCCTTCCACCTGCTTTTAGGCAATCAACTGAGGCATCTAAGCAAGAAACACTGAAATGGATTCACTTTGTCTGTCTTCAGGCAAATGTTGGGTGCCTAGTTCAAGCTGTCTGGTTTGACATTTTAGATCTGTTTGCATAGTGCTTTGAGAGTTTTATTTCTGACATTTGCCTTTGGAGACATCCTAATTCAAGCTAGTGCTTACTTGAGAAAGTTCAGCGCACTAGAATAAATTTTGACCAAAGGGTGGAAGTAACTTAAATGACCATTCAGCTTCACCAACTCTTCAGACAAAGCAGTCATGTCATTAACATAATGATTTGTTTTTAATCTGTAACTACAGCCAAAAATGTTAATAATGAGTGAAAGTGGAAAGTGGCAAGAGCTTTATAGCTATGCTCTGCTGCAGCGTCACAAAGCACTGCTGACAGGAGACACACACCCCGGCCACCTCTGTCACTGTTCAAGACCAAATGACAGTGTGGAGACTAAGTAGACTTGGATACCAGAGCATTTAATCATAGATGTATGCGGTTTTACAAATTACATAACTTCCTTGCACTGCAGCAACCATGTGATAACTCCTCCTCCCAGCTCTCACAATCCTGCTAGCGGGATTGTGCAGAGATGGGTCGTGGCATGCCACTGTGGCCACTTGGACTGCATTGCAGCAAGCCTGAGCACCTTGTGCTGTCCCCCTGCTCATATGCCTTAGCCGGCCCCTGGTGCAAACACATCTGCCCCACCCCTACTTTTGTTGCTTAATGATTGTGATGGGGACTGCCCCCTTCTGTAGAACAAGCCCCCCTGTCCTTGGAGGAGAAGAAAAAGGAAGATCAGATGTCCCTGTCCCAGGGGACAGGGTTCCAGGTCCCAGTCAGGAGCACATGGCTGCAGTGACCTTAGAGATCGAGAACGTAGCCCTTTTCACTTGGCAGCCACTTTCACTTTCCGGCAAGCCAGCTCCACCACTGCTCTCTGTGCATTTTTCTGCTTTATATCACAATCTTGGTGGGCAGTTCTCAGAGTTTCTCTTCAATAAGTCATTACTATTTCCTAATGCACTTGCATTGTTTTCTGGATCATCCTTCTGTTCCTCCAGTTTCTGTACTTTTTCCACTAAAGTCTTGTATACGAAGGTACAACATCACACTAAGATTGAAATTTTTCCTTATTCCCTTTATACAGGTTGAGCCCTTCCTGGTGTTCATTTCCCAGTAAGCCAGGATTCTCTACCCTCCCCTTCCAACAGGGGCATGCATTTGGGTCAAACAGCATGCAAAGAAGTCCCATTCATCCTCCTATCCAGGGACCAGAGGTTCTTCTTTCTTACTCCTCTTCCCACAGCCATCTGTGATTGATGTAATCGTTATCTCACTTCTGACACCAGTGGACAATGCAGACACTTGCATATCAAGACATTATAACCATAGATAAATGCACACTTTTAGGAGTTCCCTGTCCTGTGGAAGGTATTACAGTTTGAAAGGAAGGCTGGGCAGATCAACACTGATGTCCCTGCCATGCAGTGTGTGGTACTGGAGCAGGGCCATGGGGTCCCAGGCCTCTTGCTCCATTCTCTCTCTGGGTACGGTCACTGGTATGATCAGCTGGAGAAAACGTGATTCTTAATCAATCTGTTTGAGTTTCTGTGGTTCTTAACACCTGGCTGTTGCCACCACTGGTGCTCAAAATCTGCCCCCCCGGAAGGTTCTCCATGTCTTTGCAGACTTCTCAGTGATTGACATGTTGTTCATGCTGGAGATGCTCACTCATTCTTAAAACTAGGCTACTTCCTTTTCCTAAAATTTTAACACATTCCAGCTGCTACAACCTCATCCAGGGAAACTGAGGTTATAACATAAGCTTTTGAAAAGAATGCATTTCCAACAGAAAGTGTTTTCCCATATTCCTTTGCAAATTATTGCAATGTTTTGTTTATCTTACTATTAAAAAACTGGCACTGCAACTCTTGCGTGAATTTCTTAACTTCTGTTTTCAGTCTTTGAATTTATTCCAACTTTTGTTTCTGTGATCATCAGTCACTGCCATAGGTACCTTCTTCAGCTTTGAAAACCTGCTTCTGAATAAGCTGAATATTTTCTTACATTTCTCACTATAAAAAAAAATAAATTTAGAAGACTAAAATCTCTTTTGTTTCTTTCTTGGCACCTTCTAGGAAAACTGGACTGAAGCAGAACAGGTGTCTTCATTAGTGTCAAATTTCCACCCTAGTTAGTTTCAAGAAATGAGAAGAGTTTCTGAATTGTATGAAGAGATTTAATGGAGTGGAAACTACACAGAGATAATTACAAGGTGATATACAAAATTACATCTTCCTTTTTTTTTTCTTTTACACTATTTGTTGAATAGAAAATCTGAAGTAGGATTATGAACCATTTAGCAGTTAGATTCATGGAAGATTCAGGAAGAAAAAAGACTGCCAGGGACCAGATTTGTCCCATTTACTTAAGTCACTTTGAGGTACAACAATTAGAGAAAGAGCTGGTTTAGATTTTAAACAAACTTCAAAACATGATTTAGCCCAGGTATGTGTACACTGCCCTCAGAAAAAAAAAAATAATACTTTTTTTGTCTGCATAAAGAAACAGGGTAAATGCACTACTAATTTTAATTTAAATATAGATAAAATAGATCTGCATATAAATGCGCTAACAGATTTGTCAGCTCTGTCAGGATCCAAATTTATATAGGTCTAGACCTGCACTATTCAGCCTTGTAGGTATCACTGGGGGTAATAATCTGACTGAAGTATTGTAAACCAAGCAATTTGTGATTTTGAGATACTTTTGTAACACTTAATCTAATAGGTTATGGCATGGGCCTGAGCACTGCCATGCAGTTACCTATACTGCAAAATTGCTGGCATTGTCCCTAACATGTCTAACTTTATTCCAGAGCCCTTTATCCCTGAGCCAAGCATCATTCTCAATAGCGGTTTGAACACAGCTGGTCTATTTAGAGGGTTAAGAGAGCTTAACTGTAAAGAAAACTTCTATGTGCCAATTAGCCTGAGGTCCAGAGTCCCTGGACTATCTTATTTATTAACATAGCCATAGTCTTAATGTTGGAGTTTGCAGTTGTATTTTTCTACAGACTGTTTTCATTGACAGATCCTTCTCTCTTTTTGTCTTCTGAAATAATTATAATTATTTACAACTTTTATTAAAACTATCCTGAGAAAAATCTTATACTTCTCACTGGGCCTTACCTGCTACTTGATTTCATCAGTATACACGGCTATGCTTGTCTTCTGAGAATTATGTCCTTATTAAGAAATTAGAAACCTAACTTCCCTGTCCTTGTTCAGTATAAACAGAACTGATGTCTAGTCAAATAAGAATTACACTAAAGAAATACAGCCAAACCCATGATCAGATAGCAAAAAAAGACCTACATTAACAAACTAAAAAAAACCACCCCACCTCTCAAAATTTACTTGAATTCTCACAACTATAATTCCATTGTACTGAATTTCATCACACGGTCAAGACAACCTTCTACAATTCAGTGTAGAATATGTGTTCAATTAACAAAGTTTACTTGCTAGGGACTTCACTAATAGAAATCAATTAAACAAGAAAAAAAATTGCTTGTTTGAATCTGAATAATATAATTCAATAATACAATATTTAAATTCTTCTTTCATGAGTATCAGCAAGAGGAAAACAATTCAACTTGCAATTTAAACACTGCAAGGCACTGTATAACTTACTTTTCTTTATCTTTCTTCCTCTTCCTCTTCCTCGACCTCAACCTCTTTCTTTTAATTCCTTCCCTCCTTCCTTCCTTCCTTCATTCCTCTTTCTCTCTTTCTCTCTTTCTCTCTTTCTTCCCCTTTCTCTCTTTTTCTTTCTTTTTTCTCAGCCTTTTGTCCTTTCTTTCTCTTTTTCTTTCTTTCTCACTGTCTTTTATCTTTTTTCTATTTCTCTCCTCACTCACTCTTTCTCTTTCTGTCTTTCATTTTCGCCCTCTTTTCCTCTCTCTTCTTTCTCTCAGTGTCTTTCTTTCTTGCCTTGCCTCTCTGCATCTCTGTCCTTCTGCAACTTGGTGGCTTTTTGCATTAGATTGAAGCAAAAAAAATACCCAGTATTTCTCCTGGGAGCTTTTCCAATACAGCCTTTTTCATTTTCTACCTCTACAAGACAGGTCTGTGCTCTGTGACCAGATGAAAATGGTCTTGGGAGTTAACCTTATGTGTGCAAATAGAGAGGTGAATGTTATTGCAAGGATGCATATATTTTCACTTGAAACCCTCATAAGAAGTGGATATTGTTCTACAGTGGCTGTGTCCTGACCTGCAGATACTGAGGTAGACTGTTGGTGAGCTATACATTAATGAGGTTCAGAGGGCCAATTACTGACTTGTTAATTTCTCCTTTAATGGTGAGAAAATATGTCCCAGGTGAGGATTTTGCATGTTAACACACGACAAACCTAGTCATGTATTTTGTTACTGAACATTGTTTCCAGTAAAGTACTTACTCTCAAAATATGCTATCAAATTTTAAATTACCATTAAGCTGGAGTTTCTTATTTTAAAATTGCAGGATGGTTTTGTATTAAAAATACAAAAATATCTCTCTTGGGAAATGTGGATCATTTTCCTAAAGGAACTTTTAATTAATTTACTTAGATTTCATATCCACTCTTTTACTCTGGGAACCCTTGACATAACTTAAAATGCAAATATTAAAAATTCCCTTTATTATGGTGGAATTACAGACTTTTCAAAGTGTGTTACATTTCTATACCCCAAAAGACAAACCATACAAATCAGAATGGAAACAATTCTCATTTTGGAACAGATTAAAATCCTCCTCTTTCTTCAAACACTGCAAAGATACAGTGAGTTTTAGAATTTCGCCCTAAAGACAGTTAAAATTAACTATCTATTATGAAGGAAAAGACAAATAATACAGGGAGAAATAATGCCTGAATTTTCTACGGTAGTATCACGTGCAGAGAAGGGAGGCTGCGTTTGTGTCCAACAGTGTCCCACTGATGGAAACTCACATGTTCTTAGCCTGGCCTATCCTCAACACTGGCCTAACAAAGATGTAGAAGTGCAACAAGAATATGGTAAGAGAAAAATTTAATTTTAGCACATGAGAACAAGTTGATTAGGTTTTTGGAATCACAAATTTAGAATTTCTTTCCTTTAGGTAGAATTCATTTCAACTGACATACTGTATCTGAAAGTCAGACTTCTGAGGCAATCACTTCCCTTTGTAATCAATAACAAGAAATAGGCACATCTGGAGAGTGATTTATCTACCTTATCTCAAAAATCAATCTTAAAGAGGGAAGGATCAGCCCTCAAGATAATTGTTTCTTGCAGTGAAAAAAAAGGAAAGTTTGTTTGGACTTTGTTGTTTAAATTTGAGTTAAGGACACCTATGGATTACATCAGTGAACAGGACACACAACTGCTTCTGTATGAAAGGTACAAATGTTTCCTACCTTCATCCATCAGTTCAAAAATAGTTTCCCTAAAATATCGTATAAATTCACTGAATATAAAAATAAATTACTGCCTGCTAATCTCAACCTTTCAGATGAAAGTGTTTTTTTCTCCAGTTCAAAAGAAAATATATTTCAGGTGAAAATCAATTACTTGCTTTATTACCTGAATTATTAGATACCTAAAATATTTCTGAATTAAAAGGGTATGTTCCCATGAAAGCAGGAACTACCTGTGTGTCTTTTTAAATCCCAGATCTTTTTACCAATTTCTATTAACTGACCAAACAGTCTTCAAGGATGACTGGCAGAAGTAACACCAGTGATTATCCCATCAAGCTTAAGTTTAACAAACGGTTGGTATAAACTGTGAGGACATGTTTGATAGAGCTTTACTTAAAGATTTATAGAAAAGCTGATACACATATAAGAGGAATATGCAGCCATTTCAAAAAATTCAGTTGCATGGAAAGATGAATATATGTATGGTGATATTTGTGTTCATAACTTAGTAAGTACAGTAATGGACACCTTTAGAAGGTTTAAGGACATAGAGAATGATTTTGCATTGTCTTAAACTTTGTATGGTTTAACACTTTGCACAGTCATTTATGCCATAGCAAAAAGGACGTAAAATAATACCAGCTAATGTAGCATTCATAGTGTTACATGACACAAGCTGAAATTGTCAGATCAAGTCCCAAGTGTAGAGAATCAGCCAGATGGCTAATAACCCATACCCTCATAATAATCATACCCCAAAATTAGGGGAAAAACACTTCGGTCACTGCAGTAACCTATGAATCTGAATTTCATGAAGTGATCTGAATATCTGAAGGGAAGATTCCTCTAAAAGACAAGGGTTCATCTCATGTTTGGAGCAGCAGTTCAAGTTCAGTTGATTTTATGAAGTTTATTAGAATTAGTCAATGAAAAACTTTTAACAAATAGCTCATTCAATTAATTCAATATTTTCCCTTTTCATGGACTGCTTTCAATTTACCTATAAAAATGCAATCTTCCACATCCACTGTCTTGCTACACCTACTTTTCCTCTTTTTTTTTTTTTTTTTTAGACCAATTAAAACAAATGGAAATGGAAAAGAAAACTATACTTACTACACAGACATTTTAGTTTGTGGCTGTTATGTGACTATTTTTTCTGCTCAGTCCATTAGCTCTTCTATAATCGTATCACAAAGATTACTGTTACCAATCAGAACATATTCTCCATTGCAGCAGTTATCCTTGCAGACTCCACAAAGCTGGTTCAACATCATCATCAGTTTAGACATGGCTCAGAGCAACAACCAGATTGTTCCATATGATTTTGTCCCATGCAAGTAAGTCCCTTTCAAAAAGGGAAAAAAGGATGACCCAGGGAACTACAGGCCGGTCAGTCTCACCTCTGTGTCTGGCAAGATCATGGAGCAGATCCTCCTGGAAACTCTGCTAAGGCACATGGAAAATAAGGAG
>VYZM01016754.1:23316-35365 GCA_013398915.1 Dromas ardeola
AACCATTCTGTGATTCTGTGATTCTGTGAAGTAATCTTTTAACTGGGGTAACTGGGACACCAGAGATGCAAATACAGTAGGTTTCTACCCAGTCTTCAGCTCTACTACAAAAGAATTTTCCAAAGCTGGACAAGTAAGCGTTAATCCACTATCTTTTCAGACCTTTAAATTATTATAAAGAAGACTGTAGTGGGACAGGACAAAACTGCTCATTAGTATATAATGTTTTGGGAGTAGTCAGACACACAGACTACGTTGCAGACATGCATAGTCAAAGTGACAACATAAACTTTTTTTTTTGATCGACACTTTTCCAATGGATGTCTGCTCATTATTTTACTGGGTTGTTTTTGTTTGGTTGGTCTGTTTTGGTTTTTTTGGGGGAGTGTTATATGTTTATATTTTGTAAATGATAATCAAAACCTGAGATTTAAGTTTTTACAGTTGTATTGTAACTAATCAATCTACTCATGTATTAAAAGAGATGCCTGATCTCAGGAACATATAAGTGAATAAAAATACTTGCTTAGTAGACAGGATTGTGACAGTAGTACAAGAATACATTAATATTTTTGAAAAAGGATTGCAGAAGGAAAGAGTTGTAGCTGATTCTTTAATCTTGTCTTTCTTTGTTTAGGCTAATATGATCTTTGTCTTATCTGAACTGGCAAAAGTAGTATAAGCAACGAACAATGCACTGTCAATGCCATAAGAAGTCAACATTGTTTAAAATTGTAGCAGCTGATTTTTACATGGTTCAAGCTCATGAAATCAAATCATCACTATACCATTGCTAGACAAGTTTAAAAAGTGGAAAATATTTCATGACCATATGTGTTTCTTTAATATGAGGGCTTTTTTTGGCAACCAGTCACTTTTCCGGGAGCTGGTAACTATGCATCATTTAGAACTCTCCCCTGCAAAAATGTGACTCTGGGTACTGAACTGTGAAAGATCCATGTGTTACCATAGCTTGGCACCCATGGAACCTAATGCTGGTTCAAAAACAACTGCAATATTTATACAGCACTCTTCGTACAGGATATCTCACCATACTTTATAATGGGAGATAAAGTAACAGAAGCAAGAAGCTAAACAAACACTCTGCCAAAAGCCCATCCGAAAGTATTGGATTTCAATCTATCCATAGCAAGACGCAGAGCCTCAGAGTTTTTGATGATGAAAGACTTTGATTCTGTAGGTGCGGAAGTGCATAATGGGGAAGAAAAAATCCTTTCCTTCAATTGACTTTGAAAATGAGAGGCTAGACATTCCACAGACCCTGTGCTCTGCAGGGGCCGAGAAGGACAATAGGGAATTATGAATTCATGGATACTGAAAAAATACAAGGACCTTAGACAGTGCAGGAGAAAAGATAAATAAACCAGAAATGCTTCAGGCAATCACTGTGGAAACTCCAGTTCTGGAGCAATATGCATAACTTTTTCAGTCTTAGTAAAAAGCTTTGTGATAGCAATTTGTATTCAGGGAAAATAACACATTGATTTCCTTAAAAGTCTAGAAAAAGAGAGAGAAAGACAAAGTTGCTCAATATCACTGAGACTGATGTTTTAAACACGTGAATGGAGAGGAGAGAAAAGGAGTGGGCAGGAATGTGGAGGGAAGCCCAGTTTTGGAAGGTACTTAGAGGATGATTTTTGTCCCATGTTGCTCTGGATTCTTTGAAAATGACAGAAAGATTTCAGCTAGAATCAGCTGGGATAAAAGTTAAGGAGAAAATATATATTTACAGTGGTTTAAGATTTGGCCTCACCTCTTTGTTGAACATTTGGCCTCACCTCTTTGGCACCTCACCTCTGCCTTGGTGAGGCCACACCTCGAGTACTGTGTCCAGTTCTGGGCTCCCCAGCTCCAGAAGGACAGGGAACTGCTGGAGAGGGTGCAGCATAGGGCTACCAAGATGATTAGGGGGCTGGAACACCTCTCTTATGAGGAAAGACTGAGGGAATTGGGTCTGTTTAGTCTGGAAAAGAGACGGCTGAGGGGTGACCTAATTAATGTTTACAAATACTTCAAGGGTGGGTGTCAGGAGGATGGGGCCAGGCTCTTTTCAATGGTGCCCAGTGACAGGACAAGAGGGAATGGGGACAAACTTGAGTGTAGGAAGTTCCACCTCAACACGAGGAGGAACTTCTTTCCTTTGAGGGTGGCAGAGCACTGGAACAAGCTGCCCAGAGAGGTGGTGGAGTCTCCACCTCTGGAGACATTCAAAACCCACCTGGACGTGTTCCTGTGCAACCTGCTCTAAGGTGACCCTGCTCTGGCAGGGGGGCTGGACTAGATGATCTCCAGAGGTCCCTTCCAACCCTATGATTCTATGATTCTATGATTTGTGCCATATTGAAAGAAAAAAAAATATCCTGCAAGCTCACCCTGAAATGTAGGACCCGAGTTGTTCAAATCATATAGTTAAGACACAAATGACACATTTAAGGTATAAGTGATTGCATATTTAAATCAAATTGAAAACAGATTTTCTACTGTTGCTAGTCATTGCAATTTTACTGAAAACGAGGTTGTTTTAGCATATCAGATTAACTGAGGACCCATCCCTAATATTTTTTTTTTTTTCTTTAGGATAGCGTACAGTTGTGTGATGTGATCAGGTTGTTTGCAAGATGGAGATGGATTGAGACTTGTTTTGGTAATTCCCAGCCAGAGCGTGATCCCCTGGGGAATCACAATGAACAGTCATAATTTAGAGTAATACCTAAATTGTTCAAATTCGTGCAAGTGCAGGAACGCTTAGAGTTTGAAGTATCAGCAGCTGTAATCAGACTCTTGGTGACTATGTTCCCAACACACACGTGTACAGAGCCATGAAGAACCTTCTCCCAGTTATTTTAATTTTGTAAAACATAATCATCAGTACGTTATTTTTATTCACAGAAAATAAACACTGGAGTCTTTAGCTTGAAAGAATAACTTCTACTTCATGTATTGTGATGTAGATAACCTGCATTGATCTCAGATCTGTTAAAGACATGCCTAATAAATAAAATTCTAATTGATTAATGAGGTGCTACCTAAACTTAGCGAGCCAAACCAAAATCACATTTTGAAAGGCAGCAAAAATAGCATAACAATGTAAAGGAAGGTTCCCTTTCTTCTTATTATTGACTCTTCTGCACTGTTCAGTGTGTTAAGTGAATGCATCTGTTAGAGGGGTAGCTGCTAATTCCCAGTGTGTCCACATCCCACTGACCTATTCTCATCCTACAGTTGCTGTTCATCATTCCATTCTGATGGAATTCTCTCATGCATCATTTTTCCAATAAAACCCCCAAAAATCTAGGTCAGGAACAATCCTAAATTATTTTAAATTCTAATGAAGCAGAGAATAAACAACACACTAGGGACTGATAAACACTGTAACAAAGAATTGAGGTCAATGAGTTCCTAAATTTCTCTGGACCTGGACAACAATACTAAGTGACAGAGCACTTGCATTGTACAGACTTTGTATAGATAGAACATTTTCCCTTTTTTACATAAGAAATTTCATAAGGGCATTAGTAGCTTCTTGTGGGCAGTGAGTAAGATTAGGAGAAAGAATTGATGTACATAAAAAAATTTCTCGAGCCCACAGATTTGTGTGGGTGAACATATTGCATACCTAAATGATGCAAGAAACTGCAAAGACAAATTCCTAGATGGATTTGTATTTTTGGAGTATTACACAGAAACAACACCACAGTTCAATCTATTTAAAAACTTGAGCAACACAGTAAAGGTTAAGCTCTTTTGGGTGATACTAATTTTTTGTGAAATTTCTTTCTGATATTGTTTATAGATAACATATAGCAGTGATCAAAACTCCAGCTGTGTCACTACTTTTTGAGTGACAATTTTATGTCTAAATAGAATCATAGAATCACTCAGGTTAGAAGACACCCTTGAGATCATCAAGTCCAACCACCAGCCCCACTCTACAAAGTTCTCCCCTACACCATATCCCCCAACACCACATCTAAATGACTCTTAAACACATTCAGGGGTGGTGACTCCACCACCTCCCTGGGCAGCCTATTCCAGTGTCTGACCACTCGTTCTGTGAAGAATTTTTTTTCCTAATGTCCAGTCTAAACCTACCCTGTTGCAGCTAAATAAGTTACATAGATTCCGGTGAATATCTTAAGGACCAAATGAATTCTGTGGTTCTGATTCAAAATAGAGAAATATAGTGAGATTATCTGCTCACATCATGTCTGTTGGATGTTACTTTAGAAAACTGCAGTAGCTACTTCTTAAACATGATGGTTCTGCTAGTTGAGACCACAGGTGATGAGATATTTCCTCTTGTCATACAGGGTTCTATCAGGCAGTGCTCCTTCATTGCTGCACATCTAGTAGACGCCATCATGTAGCCCATCAGATATCAGTTTACTGAAATGTCAGCAGCAACACGTTCTCGATAATTTCAGACCATTTCAGTTCATTTATGCTGGATAACTGGCTGCAAGTTTTTATGCAACAAGACTTCATACAATAACTATGACTTTATAGAACACACATCTGTGTTGGGTTGACCCTGGCCAGCAACTAAGCACCCACAGGGCCACTCAGTCCTTTTCTGCCCCCTTTCCCCCAGTGGGATGAGAGAGAGAGAAAGACCAAGAGCGACAAAACTCATGGGTTAAGATATAGTTTAATAAATGAAAGAATGAGAAAAAATTATCATGAAAAGAGAATAATTCACCACCTCACACAAGCAGACTAATGTCCAGCCACCTGGACACAATGTCAGACCCACAGCCACCAGGGAAGACAAAACACTTATGTTCTTTGTCTATGCCAGTTTTTATTGCTGAACCTGACATTTATATCGTATGGAATATCCCTTTTATCAGGGGATCCCTTTTATCTTGTTCTTCAACAAGAAACCTACCCAGTTTCTTGTCGACCCCCAGCCTACTTGCTGTGGGGGAAGAGTGAGAAAAAGAAAATGCCCTGTGTATTAGGTTTTCATGGCAAGGTTTTGATAGAGGACGAGCTGCAGGGGTAGCTTCTGTGAGAAAATGCCTGAAGCTGCCTCAATGTCACACAGAATCACAGATTGGTTCGGGTTGGAAGGGACCTTAAAGATCATCTAGTCCCAAACCCCCTGACATGGGCAGGGACACCTTCCACTGGACCAGGTTACTCAAAGCTCCATCCAACCTGGCCTTGGTTGGGTGTCAGATGGAGACACTTCCAGCTGTGTCCAAGACAGACCCACCACTGAAGAAAGCTGAGGCAATAAATGACGGTGGTGGCACCATTGAGAAAACATATTTAAGAAGGGCTAAAAACTGCTGCACAACAGCATCTGGTAGAGAGGAGTGAGAATATGTGAGATACACAACATAGTCAGACACCAAGGTCAGTGAAGAAAGAAGAGGAGGAGGTGCTCCAGATGCCAGAGCAGATTCCCCTGCAGCCTGTGGTGAAGGCCATGGTGAAGCAGGCTGTCCTCCTGCAAGCCATGGAGGTCCACAGTGGAGCCAGAGCAGGGGGATTTTCCTGAAGGAAACGCATGCTGAAACAGGGTCCTGGCAGGACCTGTGGAGCCGTGGAGAGAGGATCCCATGCTGGAGAATGCTGCCAGTTTCCTGGCAGGACTTCTGACCCCATGGGGGACATACACTGGAGCAAGCTGTTCCTGAAGGACTGCAGCCCATGGGAAGGACCCACATTGGAGAAGTTCATGGAGGACTGTCTCCAGTGGGAGGGAGCCCATGATGGAGCAGGGGAAGAGTGCCAGGAGGAATGAGTGACAGAGAGAAAGCATTATGAACTGACCAAAACCCCCATTCCCCTTCGCCCTGTGCTGCTTGAGGGGAAGGAGGCACAGAAAATAAGGACTGAAGTTGAGCCTGTGAAGAAAGGAGGGATGGAGAGAAAGTGTTTTAAGATATTTTTTTTTTCTCATTATCCTACTCTGAATTGGTTGGTAATAAATTAATTTCCCCAAGTCAAATCTGTTTTGCCTGTTGTGGTAACTGGTAAGTGACCACCCTGTCTTTTCTCAACCCACAAGCTTTTTGTCATATTTTTCTCCCCTGTGTTTTCAATGGAAGGGGAGTGTGTCGTGGTTTTGGCCAAATCGGACAATGGCCGGCGACAGATGTTGCCCCCCAGACTCTCGTGCATAGGGTGGAGGGGGAGAGATGAAGAGAGATTTACGAGTTTAGAAGAAACTAAAATACTTTAATGAAATATTAATAATAAGATAAAAAGGAAAATAATGAAATAGATACAGTATATACAAAACCCTGTTAAGCTCCTGGATGATGTCACCGACAGGCACTGGGGAAGTCCCAGGCTGGACTCAGTGACGAGTGGGAACCAGGTTCCAGAGTTGGATCGGGATCAAAGGCAGATGAACAGACAGGGTCCTCCTCGGATGTCAGCCATTGAAGGAAGAGAGTTGACCCTTTGATCCCTCAGATTTTATACTGAGCATGGGGCAGATGGGATGGAATACCCTTGTTGGTCAATTTTTGGTCACTGGTCCTGTCCGCTCCTCCCCACAGGTGGGACCCCTCTACGCCCCTCCACTTCCAACCCTCTAATGGGTCAAATAACAAAACTAGCTGACCTTGGTTGACATAGCAATAATTATAAGCAAGAGTCTTGCTGCATACTTTGCTGCATACCATTCCTTGGCACAAACTGTCTTATCGCTCTGGACGAACCGTTTCAGACACAACATGCTGTTAATTTCAGAGAGTTAGAAGAGGCCTAGCTAAGAAGTAAAATTACTGAGCAGAAAGTTGGTTCTGTTGTACCTCAAACCAGGACAAAGTGATAGAGTGGCTTGGTGGGCACATCACATCCCCCCAAGGTCAATCCAACTCTGACACTGTGCAAGCACAATCCAGGCAACAGACGAAATACTGGTGTGTTACCAACACTGTTTTAGTAACAAATCTAGGACACAGCATCACATGGGCTGCTGCAAGGAAAGTTGACCCCACCCCAGCCAGATCCAGTACAAAAGTTCAATGGAAAAGCAATAGCTAGCATTTTGGAAATGTTATTGTTTCTAACAAAATCACATTCATAGTAAGAGAAAGTTGGCATTTCAAACACAGATGTTCTAACATAAAAATTCCTATGTTCTTTCCAATGGGAACAGGACATGTTTTCCTCCACTATATCTTTACTGCTTAATAGAGGAGACCAGCTTCAATATTTTCGACTTGAAATAATCATACTTATTCCTTATCTTCAGCTCTTTAACATAAATATCAAGTAGTACTATTATATTATACATAGGATGAAGCAGTAGATCAGACCACTTTTTAACTCGGTGGAAGATATAATGTTTCCAAAGACACACTGATTATAATGCAGTATCAGTGACTCCTGAATTTCTTCATAATGACATTGTAACCTTTATGAATGGTTGGCTCTTTGTGCTAATGATATAGGAAGAGAACAGATGCAGTTCTCTGGTGATGAGAGGTGCTACTTTGGATGGTTGCTCTTTTTATGGTTTGATCCAAAATCCATTAGTGTCAGTCGAACTTCTTTCATACTCAAAGGTCAGCATGCTCCAAAGAGTTTGCAAGACTGGGCTGAATTACTAGGCCAGATGTACCTTTCAGGTTATTATGAAGAATTTTATGAGTTCCCAGTAAAAAATTCTATGAAGTTTTATCAAAAGCCTTAGCTAAAATTGACAACTATAATCTACAAAAGCACTTATAAGATTTCTTAATTTTTCCTTCAAAATAATGTTAGACTGTTGTTAAAAAATGCTGAGGAAATAGTGATTTTTAAAAGTATTTTACTTAAATAAATAAAACAATAGAAACTATTTTAAAAATGAATAAAAATGCAGTAATTCTCTGTCCAAATGCATGAAGATTTGCAATAAAGGTGTCAACCAGCCTACACACAACATCATGTTATATGTCTCTCTCCTAAATTGTAATTTATCAATTTTACTTGCTTCAATTTGTGCTGTAGATTTGTTCCTATGAACAATCAAACTAGGGCCAGGTTAATGAAGGCAAATATAATGACTGCCAGTTACTGAAAAGCATATTTTTTTCAAGATTTCCCTCTCAACAAACCCCCCCACATATAGTTGCTTGCTTTGTTTAGTTATTTATATATGTACTTATTTATTTAGCTAGTTGAAATTTTGAGGCTCTGAGATCCAAATACACAAACTAGTTTATACAATTTTCCATTGGAATAGCAAGGAGCATATGCAGTATCTGTGTTTGTATATGCCAATAGAGGAATTGTAGTAGCCAGCACTGATTTTTTAAACAGCTTAGATGATTAGGTTTGATTGGACACAAAAGTCACATGTTATATGATTTGAAGTTTTATTTCAGGACTGGTTGACTGCAGCTCTCTATAATTAGCTTTCCAGTGTACACAGTTTTTAAAATGAGCTTGTCATGAATATGCTTAATACTCAATTAAAAATGAATGTTTCTAGGAAAGCTCCCACTGATAAACTTATTCCTCAGAACAAGCATTGGAAGAATGAGAATTGGGGGTCTTAAGCAAGAGAATAAAATTCTGGTTTTTTTATGGTTTTCCATTGAATATTCACACTCAGAATTTTTAAGATATTTATCTGTCACTACTACAAATTCTTGTTTGTTTGAGCTACACAAGCAAGAGATCAGAGCATGATACTGAACATCCATGAAAGCACAGGAAATATACACAATTCATCAGAATCTGTTTAAGACTAGCAAGCTTCTCAGACTGTACTATAATAGCAAAACTTGCCAAAAGAGTACATAAATTAATCTGAAATCCCTTTTGGCTTTAACAGACTAAATGTGCTTATTTAAGTCATTTCAGTGTTCAAAAGGAACACAATTCAAGGAAAAGTCTATTCTTTCTCAAAGATCCTTTAAGATCTTTTCATTGCATTTTCTGGCTTAGCAAAAAATTCTGGAAAATAAATGTGCTAATGATCTTCCTTAAGTTGCTATAAATACATAAATCAAAGTACAAATGTTGTTCTTGCTTTATGATGAAATATTTTCAGCTAAAGCCAATTATATTTGCAGTGGCTTATCACAGCAATTATATGAAGCAGCAGGCCAGTTAGTAATGATTTTTTTGTTAGGGGAGTGCTAAGAACACTTCCAGCAGAGCTCCATTACCTGGATTACAATCACAGTTTTAAATTAGGTACCAATGCAAGTAATTTAGTTTTGTTTTTGTACTTAATTGGTCATTAACTTGTTCATGCCAATAATTTTATTTCTATGCCACTCACTCATTAAATAGTCCCTGAAACATTTATCCAGAAGCATTCCTTGCTTCAAAAGAAGTAGGAACTCCTTATAAAACATTTCTATGTCTTTGTGCCACCTTCATCTCCTCATGAACAAATTTGAATGGCAAAACATTTATTTTTCCACTGTAATAACTGTGCAGTCATTAACATAAGTCAATAGGAACCTGGTAATTGTATTCTTGATCAAGCAATATTTGTGTTTAGTCCAGCATCTTGCTGCTGTTAGTGACTAGAACCCCATGCTCATAAAGAAGCTGAAATGAACAATTATGCAGTAACTTTCCTGAGAGGGGAAATTTTTTCCTATTCCCAATGGTTACCTGTTGTTTTATGTCCTGAAATAAGATAGTTTGTAACTTTTATTTTTTCAAAAAGAAATAAATCTAATTCCATGCAAATGCAAATGTTCTCATTATCCATATAAATGTTTAATCCTTTTTAAAATTCTGCTAATCTTTAAGGCCTCAGTGATATTTTTGTGGCAATGAGCTCTCTAGGTTAATTATCTATGTGCAACAAAGTATATCCTTTTATCAGTTTTAAATTTAAATCCTGCCTATTTACTGCTACACACAGGAACTTTATAAATCTATATTGTGCAATTTTCTGCTCCAGGCATTTTCCTCAGTGTGTTTCCCCATAAAACTGATTTTTGGATCACTGGATTTGGTTTGGACCTGCGTCTAAGGTAGAAAGTGCAGACTCCTCCAAACAGCTTAGGAAGGTCAAAATGAATGATCTTTCTGGAGTGAAAACTAAACAGATTTTTGAAGCCATACTCAGACCAGTCTGCTCAAACTAGGCAGTAACCAAGGATAAATAATAAAGGAAAACATTATGTGAATATGCATGTAGCCCACAATTAGTCGGGTTTTCAGTCCCTCCATAGTGACTGGACTACAAATCATTTTTTAATCTAAATTTAATCTAATCTAGTTTTTGAGCTAGAAAAGCTAGGTCATTTAGTTCAGGCAATAAGGACTCACAGATTTTATATCCAGAGGTCCAGCTGCTCCTCCCCAAGAGACATCTATCACATTTGTTAAATTTTAAATACAAGTTCAGTTATATTCGGATATATGCTGTGTCCAAACACCAAGGGGATTTGTGCAAACAGGTTTTATGTAAGAGGCACTGTTTTGAAGAATTATTAAACAACTGATTAAAATTAATGTTGTGAGCTCCTCCTGCTGACTTTTTAACATCAGCCAAATAACATTTGGATGATTAAGTAATTCTATATTCCAGCAGAATTCTCATTGATTTGAGAGTTTCTTACATAGAGACTTTGTAAGGTTATTTTTCGCACACGCTAGTTCAAAGGAAAAGATGGGGGAGAAAAAAAAAGATGAAGGGAGATTATTAATAAGAATAGAGCAGCAACTCTTGAGATAACAGGAAGATGAAAGTGAGATATTCAGGTACTGGAGTCTGAGAAAGAAGAACGATAGAGTAAAAGGTAATGGTTCCATTACATTAATGGGTCACGCCAAAGCAGTTGGCCCAGTTTCTTGGAAGATAACACCAGCGGCTCACACCTGGAATCAATGAAACGTCTTACTTGGGATCAAGTCCTGAGGAGCAAACAGACTCCTGCACAACATTTCAAGATCAGTCTAATGGAAGTAACAGGACAAATGAAGAAGTTCTTTAGCGCTGTATCAGAAGTACCTGAAATGTTTGTTTATACTGGACTAAGGGAAATGGAAGTTTAAGGTTTTCCTTTTGTTTATTTTAGTAACATAAAAAGTTTTAGAGACTTTTAATCAGTATGACTGTGGCAATTTTTTGGTTAAGCTGAAGGGTATTGATTTTAATTTAAGAATATACACAAGACTGTCTTAGACAAGGTTCTCTTGAGGTAGATGGAACAAGGAAGGCTGAAATTCACAGGTACCAGTCAGAACTGCCTAGCTGTTGACTATTTATTAAGGAAAATGAACACTTCTGTAACTGCTGATTGAAACTGGAGATCGAAAAACTGTCCTACATGACTAAGGAATGCTGGAAAGACTGGAGGAATCATGAATAAAATTTGCAATTGGAAAACCTTACACTGAGAAATTCTATGAAGAATTAATTAAGACTCTGTCAAGACTGAAAAGATGATGAAGATGACTGAGGTTTGGATGATAGAATGGTAGAAAAGCAGAGGTTGGAAAGGACCACTGGACTGCATTCAGTCTTTGGAGGTTAGGACAGGATAATGGAGATTAGCAAACAGGAGAACTGGAGATAAGAAAGTGATGAAGAAAATTTACAGTCCTGGTATTAATACTCATGAAGAGGGAAAAGCTGTTGCATAAGGGAATAGTAGCAGACAAAGAATATAAGTAATAAAAATTGGAAAAGTTAGAAAGAGACCTGGGGGTGTTGCCTGACAGACAGCTGAATATGAGCCAGCAATGTGCCCAGGTGGCCAAGGCGGACAACAGCATCCTGGCCTGTATCAGGAATAGTGTGGTGAGCAGGACTAGGGAAGCGATCATCCCCCTGTACTTAGCACTAGTGAGGCTGCACTTCAAATACTGTGTTCATCTTTGGGGCCCTCAGTACAAGAAAGGCATTGAGGTGCTGGAGCGTGTCCAAAAAGGGGCAATGAAGCTGGTGAAGGGTCTAGAGAAAAAGTTTTATAAGGAGCGGCTGAGGAACTGGGGCTGTTTAGCCTGGAGAAAAGGAAGCTGAGGGGAGACCTTATCGCTTTCTACAGATACCTGAAAGGAGGTTGTAGCGATGTGGGTATTGGTCAAGAAATCGGCCAAGGGACGC
>VYZM01016758.1:4163-15824 GCA_013398915.1 Dromas ardeola
TTCAGAATTCAATTTCTAAGAGTCATTTTGTAGAGCAGAAATACATTCCTAAAAAAATTCAGTTGTCTTTAGTAGAAAAGCAGGCCTTCGTGTGTCGAATGCTATGATCTTGGAAGTGAAGCTCTTCAGCGCCAAAATAAAATCCATATTCCAGTGGAAGTTTGCATTATCTCCTGCATGTAACAGGACAGTTGTCCAAGGAAAAGATGTAAGTCGTGGAATGCTACATTTCTGGTACTTTTCATCTCCTTGGCTTTGGGTTATCTCATCCCCACTACAAACCTGAAGGTGCCACATACCAATATCTGCGAGTCTGTGTTATGAATGGCATAGCTTCCATGATGAAACAGCAACTGTCGTCTTTTTTTTTTTTTTTAAGGCCAAATCGATCTTTATTGGCTATTAGTTACATTTCTACCTCTGCTAACTGCCCCTTGCCTATGCTACACTTTGCAGGACATACATTTACTTGAGTAATGCAGGCAGAGATGCCATGTGTTTATTGCCTTTAAGAGGACTACTCTCAGAGGTAAATTTGCGTTAGTGAAGCAAATACATACTGGGAAAGTATCAGAGCATGGTTAGACACAATAACATTATTTATATGCTTCTGATTATTATGCATCCCAAATTTTGTAAGACTTGAGGTGATGCAGAGGGAACATACCGTTAGTATCTTACATAATTCATCCTGATCACTTAAATAGTTTCTTAAAACAGCCCTGGATGCCTGTTTTTGAAGTGTTTAATGAGGGATACATAAAGAGGTTAATAATTATAAAGGAGGTGTAATGAGCTTCACTATCAATGGGAATCAAAGTACAGTAGATTTTTATCTCAGATAATTATTTCTATGTGCAGTAAACGCACAAGCAAAACTGAGGAAATAAAGTCTTTCAATTGCCTCTAGTGAAGCGAATTCACAAGAGAACTTTACTTTTTATTCTGAATTTGTTATATGAATCTGACAGTTAAGCCGATAAATCAAGAGACCAGAAGCCTTGTGTATTGACACAGAGCTATACAGCACAGCACAGGAAGCAGAACGTCACATTCCAGTGTGTCTTGGCTACAGGTAACAAGAAATAATTTGTATCTATGGAATTAAATGTCAAACTTTCCACACCAAAAGGACAACTCATTGTAGTATGTTCCAAAAGAAGTAACTGCCGTAGCTATGAGTAGCAGACTGCTATCACAAAGATATCCATGGATGAGCGTAATCCACAAACTACACAGTTACCCAAAAGCGACCGACCTTTTCCTAGGGAAGAGAACTCATTTATTTACAAGCCACATTCATTCCCTCTTGAGCCCTACAGCCAAAACAACCATGAAGTTCCGAAGTTCTGCTGATGCGTTTTGTAGTAAGTGCTGTCAAGCTGGTCGGGGCCTGGACTGAGATCACTGAAGTGGCACAGGACACTGAAAGCAGGGAGCACCACCTGGTTACACTGTTCATTCTGGTTAACAGGCTTATTGATCTGTTTTGGTGGGAAATACTACAGGGCAAAAGCCATAAGGCCAGTACATGCAAGATTAAGCCATTTCACCCTTCCAAAACCAAAAAACTCTTGTACTACAATAAAAAAGTTTGTGTTCTGGTTTTTTTGTTCTATGTTCCCTTTTTCTTAATGAATAATTTTTCCTTTGTATTTCAGACTGTCTTGTGAATTTAAAGTAGTAGTTTTGTAGCAGAGATCAAAATTACTCTCTGAAGTTGTTATCCTGAAACTAGCTGAGAATTTTGACTGACTCCACTAAGGCAAAGCAGCCCAACCGGTAAGCAGTGAAGACAGTACGACTTTGCTGCTCCCTCAGCTGATAACACAACTTGATTTTCAACATTATGAGAAATTAAGTAAACAACTCACACAGGTCAGTTTGAGAGCTCCAGCCTAATCTCGTAAAGCTGTTGCTGGTAAACCACAAACCTGTCAAGGTTCCTTCACATGCTGCTCGGCATATTAATTATGTCACCATTATACTATGTTTTTAAATACACAGTTGATTCATGTATCAATGAAATTACAAGGAACTGACAGAAGAAAGGCAGGCATGAATACAAGCTAAGTAAATTCAAAGCAAATTCATTTAAGTTCCAAAACCATTTCTCCGGTATGAAAAACATTCTTTGAAGTCAACTGTTACTTAAATGCAGGTTTACTGATTATTCTTTTTCTACATCCCAGGACTTTCTATGTTGCAACATTATCTGCAAACAAACAAAGCAGAACAACAACAAATAAAAGCGCTAATTCTATGTTTGTGAATATTTTTTGGAAGCCAAATAGCTGCCTTGTTTTACCACATTCATCGCTCCTTTCAGTTGCAAGAACTCTGACACAGTTTTGAGGAAACAACTGCCGTTGTAATCATCATTGATGTCTACAGGCAAACGTGCATCTGCTGTTCCCAGTCTTAGGCCTCTGGTGAACTACTTACATTCAGCAGCTACAGCACAGCTCCCTGCTATAGTTATAGAACACATACTTATGTGTTACATTTATAGAAGAAGTACGCACTGGAAACTGTGAACTATTTATTTTAAGTAAGGACACACTTTTCAAAGTTCTTTGCGGACTCCATCTACCATGGCTCCTACCCACAAATCTACACAAGTGATTTGCAACAAGTTATTCAGCCAGGTCTAAGCCTTTTCCAGAGTGTAGCTGGGGCTTTTCAAGCATGCCATTGTAAACACTAACTCTCCAGTCAGCTACAACCAGCGTCGGTCTCTGAAGAAACTCACATCATCTACTTGTGGCAACAGCCATGTGAAAAAAGTACTCCGAAGCAAAACTTCACTTGGTAGAGGAAAAAAGCTCAGGAACCTCAAACTTTGCATTACTCTACCAGCGCAGACACTGATTTTCTTATAGGGCAGAGTTCAACCCCAAACATTTCTCTACTGTGTTGCGTTCAGTAGAATATTTGGAAAGTTGAAAGAACAGAAAGGTT
Source organism: Dromas ardeola (assembly GCA_013398915.1). Lineage (NCBI taxonomy): Eukaryota > Metazoa > Chordata > Aves > Charadriiformes > Dromadidae > Dromas > Dromas ardeola. The sequence goes on from VYZM01016758.1 coordinate 7,125, forward strand.
TATGGGCTTTCTGGGGGGAAGCTTCTATAAAGAAATCTAAAAAAAAAATTTTTTTTCTGACCTCCTACCCACCCATGTACCTCCTAAGCAACCTCCCATTAGGGCTGAGAACAGGACGCTCTTTTGTAATCTTGGGACATGCTTCAAACAATATGATGGAAAATGCAGATTAATACTTATCAGTACCAGCGCTATATTTTAAAATAAATGTCAGGGTAACTGACTTGAATAATACGGAATGCAAAATGCTCACTTTCCCTTTTATTACTACACACAAAAGGTGGTGCCACCTGCAAATTAAGTTAATACCACAGCAGCAGAATGCCACCTCTGTCACCAGGACACAAGGGACTTGGATACAGGTGTCAGATGCCACAAACTCCTCCAAGGGAGACCTCCTATTACTGACCTTTTCTTCCTTAATTTGATTGCATTTCAAAAAAAGGCATGTTAGAAACAACATTGGAAATGCTAACAGAGTATCATGCAGAGAAGTCAGACAGAATTGGATTCAGACAGTTTGTACACATCACCTGCAAGCCCAAACACCAGGAAGCATCGAGGTGAATGCTCAATCCTTACCCCACTGGGTTTTTGAAGCCTAAATGGATAGGGATGACTCATATGAATCTGAAATAAGAATTCACCTATAAACCCCTAGTTTTTAATACGCAGTGCCACAAATAGAAAGAAAAACTTGCCCTCAACAAAGTATATGGATGGCATCTTTTAGACTGTGAAAGCTTAGAATGTCATTGATCACATCGTGTCAGCTTGCTGTGTACGCATAAGATTTTAGTGTCCAAATGTTTTAAATAATTACCAGAAAACTGCATTTTTTCAAAAGAGAATAATCTCTGGGATTGTATCTCTGGGATAACCAGAACAATCAACAAACCATGCACATTTTAGTTACCAACTGTACTGCTATCTTGCTTGTTTGGTACTTCAGCGAACCAACTTTTTCTTTAATTCAGTCACCTCTCCAAGTTGCAATAGAAGAGAGCTTCTGTTAGCTCCCCTCTAACTACATCTTTGCTTGCTTTTACAAAATACACAATGCTCCACATTAAAATACCATCAGCAGAATAATCATCACAGAACTCTATCAGCATTAAGTAATTTTTATGATATGTAAAAATCATATTTCCTTTCAAGCTAAGTCACAAACTACAGACTGCAGCACGTTTCCCAGACAAGCACTGAGTAGTCAAACCCTCATATATCAAACTATCACTGTCATCAGCATACACACTGATTCTTAACAACAAAATACATTTGTATTCTGAGTACCCTCAGTCTGAACTCTCCAGTTACCTACAAAAGAGCTGGTCTCTGAAGCAATCCACTTGAGACTTCCCAGGCAGCACAACACACAGTAGCAGCCATCAGCTGTAACTCTAGCAACCACAGGGAAAGAGTTGAGGAGGAGTATCTGATATTGTGCCTCATATGAGGAGGCTGCAAGCTGATGAGCTTTAACTAATGTAACTTCAGTTTCACATGGTGAGGCTAGGACAGACTTTAAGCATAAATTCAATGAAAAAAATCTCTTCTTTATAAATGGGTAATTTAGACAATGTTCCCATCAAATACTCAAACTAGTCATAATGCAGAATGCGTGACTTAACTTTCTGTTTTGCTTTATGATACAAACCTGTTAGCTCTAGTTTTTAGTGATTTACTAGCTATTGGACATATATGTCCCCATTTCTTTTTCCCTATGGTCTGTGACCAAATCTTTATTTCCCTTGGAAAAATCCTTTGAATCACTTCTATTTCTTCTTATTCAAGGGACTATAACTGTAGTATTACTACTACTACTTCTTTAGGGAAATTCCCAAAACAGGAACAGGTTAGGTACACCTACACAAAACAGATCACTGCCAACAAAAGACTTTGCCATTCACACAGTAGGAAACCCAAATCTTACAGTGTGACTTGTTTTTCCCTCTGCCTAAACTTTTCTATTTCATAGTTTTCTTTTAATGCACACAGACATGTAAGTACTACTAATACATCTGGTTTCTACTCATTTCTAGTTAACAGCATATGAGTGCTTTCAAGGTAGCACTTTTACCTACCTTCAAGACATGCTAAATTAAAGAGAAGTATTACAGGAATGAGCCAGAGATGCGTCTCCTGTCATTAGCTTTCATCTCAAAGAGACAGTGGTAATGATGGAATTAAAAACTAACTCAACTGTCAGGCCAGGACTAAAGGGTGACCTCCATAACAGCCTAACACTGTAATTCTAAATAACTTGTATTACTTTTTTTTATTGCACTGGTAGGAAAAACCTTGATGACAAGAGTAATGATCAGGTTATGGCAGCCAGTATAGGACAAAGCACTGATTCACAAACTTCTAGACATCCTTCACCATTTCTGCCATCTCTGTATCGTCCATGGTCCCAATTTAAATGCTGCCCTGCCTTTACCTCCTTGCCAGTGCACAACACACGCAGCTGAGACAGGGTGATCCAGAAACAGCTAAGCAGCAGGAGCTGTGGCAGAGACACAAAGCAAAGCGCATCCCTGCCCCTGTACCTGTCAGATGCCCCTAGGCGAGCTCTTGGACCTCTGTGTGCACCTCCTCATTCACTGCCCCATTTCCCAGTCCATGCTGACTTACCTGCTTGAGTTCTGTGCTGTGCTACACCTTGAATTTAGGCACAGCTTGTTAGGGAGATACCTCACTGATCAGGAGCCCAATGAGCTAGTGAACCTGCAGTCAGTCAGCATATCAGAAGACAAGCTGCCCTCTGAAAACAGATAAGAATTTTATTCTTTGAGGCAACAATCAGCTGTGTAATGCTAGTCAAGCAACTTTCCCCACTGAGATCACTTAATTTCTTGCCCTATATCTCACCCCTTCACATCATAAGCTTTTAGGAGTGCACTAACTGTCTATCTTGGTGCCTTTGATGGACAAATTATTATTCATTGTATAAGATTTCCCATCACATATAGAAAAAAAGATATATTTCATACTCATCACATTAAAAACTGACGTATTTTCATCAATGTAATTAATTTTTGTTGTATTATCACTCAGATAAGTATACGCAGTTGTGGTTCGAGAACAACACTCAGCTCTAAATCTTCATCCGTAGATCAATGCAAATGCAGCTGGTAATTCAGCTTTTGTGAACAGGTCACCAGCATGACTAGCATATTAACATCTCAGCCAAGGAGCAACACTTAGAGGCATTCTTTCAAAGGTTAATGAAATGGCTCAATATGTACTTCAGCAGTGATTATTTCCAAGCAACTGGCTAAAGGCAAATGGGCCTCACTTGAATTTTAATTCAAATTATAATTTTAATCTGAGCAGTTAATATAGGTGTTGCCTGATTGTTACGAATATATGCTTGCTCCTGTTCCTGCTGTAACCTGCTTAGATTTGTTGAAATTAATTGCATATGGTGTTACTGATTAAATTCCTGGGAAAGGACACAATACTCATATATAATGACTAATTCACTCTCAGTTTATTGATTCTAGGTTCAGAATCATTACGTCAGTATAAATGCAGAATACATGAAAGACAGATGCTGTATTTGTTTCACAGAGAAAGCTCATACAAGAGTAGCTCATAGTAGCCGTAACTATTTAACATTAAAGTTGTGTGCTGTAATCTACTTAATTTTACATTGATTCGTCCACCCACCAAAATAATTTTCTGTCAAAACAAATAAATAAATACATATACCCCACACAACCATTTGGAAGCATTCAGCATATTAATATATTATTCACTGTAATGAGCCGCATTGGAATCCTCCAACAAAGTGTCAACACAAACAGATCAAAGAGCATCAGTTCCAAGGACCTAGAGACTAAGGGAAAGAACAGGTTCATCCAGGCACCCTACCTGCTGCTCCACAGAAGCTACAATTATCTTTTGTATTTCTTGAGCTAGGCTTTGTGTCTCTTGTAGGGTAATCTTCACTTTCTTCACTGAAATCTTTGAGGGATTCTTGGAAATGCATCCCCAGAAAGATCAGACCCTTGAGGTACAACTGCATCATTCCTCGAGTCGTCATGCCCCAGGTAACCAAACCCTCATTCACCAGTTTCTCTGGAAAGGCAACCAGCCAGCGTTTCAGCTACTAGAACAGCTGAGACTATTGTGTAAATGCAGAGACCCAGAATGACTCTTTCAAAATTAATACTGTCTAATCACACATAGGAATGTAGCACACAGAAGAAAGAATTAAAACAAGGGAGTTCTTACAAATTCTTCCTGTATCTTACTGAGGGGAAACATAAATGTTAGGGCCAATTTATCCTAGCCTCATTATGTTCTAAGGAGAAGGGTTCTGTCTGCTGGAGGGTGCCTCTCAGTAATTTCTGGGGATTTTATTTTTAATCAGAGAAGGTTTGTTCAATTCAAGTCTGTTGAAACTCCTCAACTCCTATCTGGTATCACACCCTGAGACACTTAAGATAATATTCAAAGAACTGTTAGCACTCAGCAGAGTCTACTAAATGTTGTCAAAGCGATTAAAGCTACTCCTTGTCTCCTTCAGACATAACACGTGAGCTTGGCCAGAGATAAACCTTTGAATGCAAATAGTAAAGCAACATGGAACAATAAGAAACAACAATAAAGAGGCAAGCAATATTATATTAATAAAAATAAGGCAAGAAGCTCCCAACAAAGAAATAAAACTGCTTAACCAGCATGATTGCTACCTATCTTTCACAAGAACAATGCTGCTACAATATCACTCAGAAATTCTATACTACATGCTATTTAGCACTTTTTAAAGTGTTTCAGTAGTGTGCATTGTTTGTCAGATTTGGTTTTTTATGTGCTTGCACTGGAAATGCTAAGCAGAATTTTTTCTCCAACAGTACAGTTTTTAAAACAGATGTAGACAGTAACAAGCAAAAACCCCTACAAGTGTTGAGGTTATGCAGTGTACGGCTGATGAAACAGTATCTGCTTCTATTTCTGTGGTGGTTTATTTTTTTGCAAGGGTTAGGAAAGAGCTGGCCTTGACAGAAATGTTCTGCATAAAGAAGGAAAAGACAGAGCTCCACTGGAGAAATAAACAGGGATTTTTTGGCATTTTTGTTATTTATTCTGCTTTATTTTTTAACTACCACCTGTTTTAACATTCTGGAATTTATTATCTAGTGTTCTGTACATCCTGTATTGTGTGCTGACTTTATGGAAGCACGAGGTAACCTAAATTATTTTAATTAAATTTCTGTTTGCATCTACAAAGTTATTTAATAACTTTCTATCCTACTGCTGTAGCTGTATATTACTATAATTTAAAAAGGCTTTTTAAAAGCCTTTAGATAATTTCTGTTATTATTGTAAATTAAATAAGTATGGGTAGTATATAAATTAAACATGACACTTGGAAACAAATCTTACAACCTCTGCTAGGCAAAATTCCCAATCAAATTAATAAAGCTTTACCTGAGCTATACCTAAATAAGAGCTAGAGGAGATGGCCGCAGTTATCAGCTACCAAGTCTTCATCACAAATCATAATTTTAAAATAATCATTCTAATGCATATACTTATTTTTTCCAAGATCAATTAACTTCTCTAGGTATCACTGAAAATCATCTGAAGGTAACACTTAAAATCCTTTCAAGATACACCAAAGTGAGCTGAATAATCTGCACAGACAGCAAGAAAGATGACGACTTAAAATCCGTAAATATGTGCAGTTTATAGTTACGGTAAACAACCTAGCCTGACTTTTAGATTTTCTATTACTCAAGCACAATCTGCTCCTAACACCTCAGCAGATCAGGCACCCTCAGTGGGAATACACAGTTGCAGCCAACAGCAGACAAACAGCCACATTTTAGTCTTTCCTTGTGTATTTTAGGCCAGCTTTTATCCTTGTATTTCTGTGAGCAGCTAAATCTGAGCAAGCGGATGCAAAGACAGAATTTGTCCACCAGTCCTACCTGTGTTACGTGTTCCCCAGGCGCAGATCATGACACTTGTGCAACTTTGACGGCAATGAAGCCAAAAGGCAGGAGCTGGGAGACATGTCAAAAACCAATCGGGAGCATTGGAAAAATCTATCTTCAAGAGGGAACTTAACTCTGTACCATGCTAACCATGCTCATGGCTTTCCTCACCTAAGATTTCATCTATAGGAGCTGATGAGTGTGTAGGTGTACATGAACTTTCATGTATGTATTTGCATATTTAATGTTGACTAGCAGAACTGGTAAGCTGTTTTATAATTGCTCACATAAGAGCTGTAGAAAAGAACCTGTGGATTTATTGTCGTGCCTAAGTGCATGTTTAATACTGCCAGTCCATCCTTCTCCGTAGTATTAAATTATTTCTTTCGTTCAGACAAGGGCAAAGTATTTTTACTTTATGATAGAAAATCTTCCTAAAAACAACAGAAAAGAATTAAAAGTAATCACAGATAATATGAAAATAATAAAAAATACCTAAAACTCAGCAGGAATAGATCTCTCTACTGTGTATAGAGATCCCAAGGGAGAAAGGGCTGGGGAAGAGGAAATTCCCTCATGTGTAAATCTCTTCTGGAGATTAATTCAACATAGTATGCGGCCCTGTGGATTAAGAAACTCCAAATACATAGAGTATACATTCATCTGTTCATTTTCTCCCAAATACGGAAAAAAGATGTGTCTTTCAAGAGACACTAAGACAAAAACAAGAGTCTCACTCTTTTGAGCTCATCAAAGAGCTAAATAACTCACTGTCCCCTTTATGGCTCTGAAAACTTCCTATTAAATCAACCTAAATGCTACTGTAATGGGTGCTGATCTGCATAATGTTATGGTAACACATGCAGTTTCTTTCTCTGAACAAAAGCCGCTGTTTTTCCAAATTAACTTGAAATCAACGCACTACAAATTGCTTATGATGAATAGCTGCATTACTAGACTATCTTTTCATAATTGTTAGTTTATATTCATCTTGAAGATAAAGATAATTTATACTGTGAAATGATGCATTCCTTATGCTCTCAGAATGAGAGTTGTGCTTTGGATAGCCATTCCTCAATAGCCTTGATGTCCCTTCCAAACTAAAAGGTTTATACACAGCCTATGTGACGACTAGTGGCTTGTTTTTTGCTTTCAGAAATGCAGTCGGCAATAAGTAAACTGCAAAAACTCTCAGGTCTTCTAAATCCTGTTCTCGGTTAATTGTAAGAGCTTTCTTTTTTCCTCGCAATTTGTATGCAATTCATTCCACTTAGGCTTTTCTTCTTGGCCACAATAAAACCTGAAAGGGTAGTTCACTTTCTTCTTAATTAAAAATATTTTTTACTTTGCTTTAGGGTCTTGGGAAGTGCTTTATCTGTATTGATTTTGGCAAGGGAGAGCACATGAAAAAAACCTCTCTCTGGGCCTTTCTGCACCAGCGATGTTTCTCTCTGTTGCCTGAAATTGTGAGGGCTTTGTATTTGATAACCCAGATGGTCCCTTCTAGTCTTACATTCCTTCAAAAGGACACCAAGTACTGTAAACTCATGCCACATGGCATACAAAAATCACAAAATTCTTTAAAAGGTCATGCAGTTATTGATCACGTTTTAGCCCCATTATAAATGAAAAGTACCATTTTCAAATGCAGTTTGTGTTAACAAAATCTGAAATCAGAAAATTAAGCTAGCTCTACTATTAAACAACAAAGGCATATCTCTCCCCCAGATCTACAGCAGAAGTAATACAATTACTGAAAATACATGCAATCCTGATCATACAAAAAAAGCAACATTTTTTTTAACACGATGATCTTAAAAATAGTCACCAAGATGTATTTTTGTGTGGAGATGAGTATTTGACAAACACAGGAAGAGCAACCCTCCATCACTGCCATTATGACCTACATCTTGTCAATAAGGAACTAAAGCACTGCTCTCTGTTAGGCATCTCTTTCAGGGTACACTGGTCACAACTCATCCTTTTCAGGGATCCAGATCCGGTCATTCAGCCATACGTTATGGCCTCCTCGTTACTAAGAATGCATTTGAGGAAGCACGAGTTTGTTTGTAAGCAAGTAGGTATTAGATTAAGGATGTTTGTTCCAAAATTGTGAAACCAGTATGAAGTCTTATCAAAGGCTATCCAATTGAAAAGCCTTTCTAAACCACCTTTCTTTCCACAGGAGGGATTTTTAAAAGGCACAAAGAACAGTTTGGTGCTCAAATGCCTTTAAAAATGTATTTGATAGAAAGCCACCAGGGAAGTCATTCAGTGTTACAGCTCTGACTTTTTCCAACATAACAAATCAGTGCTTTGTTTCTCCTCTACAAAAACAGCAACAGAGATTTACGCAGTTTCTTGGAATTAAGAATGAAATGTACCCTTCCTCACACACAAAGCATCGAAGCTGGGATCTTCTGGTCTCCTTAGAAGTCAGTAGCTCAAATAAGACTCCATCTTACCTTGCAGGACACTGACAACTTAACTCTATGCCAGTTTGTAATGGTGGTAACAACCCTATCGCTTCCTTCCAGGTGCAGGCTGACCTACTTCAGCAAGGCCAACAGAAATAAACTTTTAAAAAATTAAAAATAAATACATAAATAAAAATTAAATGGAACACGACAAATTTTTGAAAAGTATCCGTAACAAATGCAAACTTTGCACCAGTAAAAAAATTCTTTACAAGCTTACATGGGCAAGAAAGTACCAGGCTGTCATACCCACCGTCAGCGGCTGCTAAAGAATA